>JAABKJ010000378.1:0-51302 GCA_011634705.1 Andricus grossulariae | reverse complement strand
ATATTATTATTATATCATTTATTTATTCTGTTCTTTGAATATTAGTGGTTAGGGAAAATGAAAAACTGGTCAAGGAAAAATTAGGTAATTTTCAAAATAAAGTTTTGCGACCACCCTGATATAATATTCTTTTTATTAATTTATTACCGTTGTATTTCTATTTCTTTTATTGCAGTTGTTTCCTCTTGATAATTATATTCTTAGTTGCAAATTTTATTATTTGCGTGAACATTTAACAATATTGTTAAAAAGTAATCCTTTTTGCTTTAAAAAGTCATCTCTTTTGGTAAAATTTTCATCTTTGTTGGTTAAAAATGCAAGTATTTGCTTTAGTATTAAATTAATAATTAATTTAATAAAACTATTGCTTTGCATTATCGTTCTTTGGCTTTGATTCAACCATTTTGTTGAAAATTCTTCTTTTTTGGTTGAAACATCTTAAAAATTGAATTACTTGGTGGAAGGTTAAACCACTTTGTTAAAAATTTTTTTTTTTAAATTCATGTCTTTGGTTTCAAATTAATTTTTTTTTAACTGAAAATTTAAATATTTGTGGATAATTTGAAGATTTATTAATTTAGTTCAAAATTCATCTCTGGCTAAATGTTGAACTACTTTATTGAGAACTCATTTTCTTATGTTTAAAATTTATTTTATTAACAGAAAATGTAATTTTCCATTTTTGGTTGAAAATTGATATTTTTTTTCTTTCTTTACTGAAAAATCTTCATTTGTTATCAATTCGTCTTTTTGATTGAATAATTTAACTGCTGGGTTGAATGTTGAACTACTTTAATCAAAATTCATTTTTTTAGTGGAAATTTATCATTTTACTTGAAAATTTATCTCTTTTGTTAAAAATTAAAATATTTTGATGAAGATTCGACTTTTGGGTAGACAATTAATATTTGCGGGTTGGATATTCAACTGTTTTTATGAAATTCGTCTTTTTCTTTAAAAAACTTGTTTTTTTATTATTAAAAGTTGAACTACTGTGTTAAAATTTTTTTTTTTAGCTGAAAATTCATAATTTTAGTCCAAAATTAATCTTTTTGCTTCAAAATTTGACTAGTTTGTTTAAAATTCGTATTCTTTTTGTTAAAAAATTGTTTTCATTGAAAATGTTACTTCTTCATTGTCAGTTGAAAATAATCGTTTTTAGTTGAAAATTCAACTATTTGTCTGAAAATTCATCTATTTCGTTGAATATTCGTCTTTTTGTTAGAAATTTTATCTTTTTTAGTTGAAATATAAAACATTACATTTTCTGTTGAGAATTCATCTTTGTAGTCCGAAAACTTAGTTCTTCAGGTTTATAATTCAGCGGGTTTCTAAGTCTTTTTAGCTTGATAATTCAACTATTTGGTTGAAAATGCAATTGTTTTTGGTTGAAGTTTGAAAATGTTGTTTGTTTGAAAATTCGACTATTTTTAGATGAAAATTCATTTTTGTATTTGAAAAATTGACGTATTTGGTTAAAATGTGATGTATTATGTTGAAAATTCCTCATTTTGGTTTGAAAATTCATCTATTTTAGTAGAACTTTCACCGTTTTTAGTTGTAACATCAACGATTACATTTTATGTTGAGAATTTATCTTTGTAGGTTGAAAATGGATCTATTTTGTTGAAAATTCGCTTTTTTTGGTTGAAATGTTTTCGTTGAGGATTCATCTTTTTGTTGAATATTCATCTTTTGAATGAATAAGTAGTAATAAGTATTATAGTATATAAATAATAAATCTTCTAAGACTTTTTAGCTTGAAAATTCAAGTACTTGGTTAAAAATTCATCTTTGTAGGTCGAAAGTTCCACTGTTCTGTTGAAAATCTAATTATTTTGTTGCAAAGTCAAGTTTTTTGGTCGAAAGTTCAACTGTTTTGTTAAAAATCCATCCTTTTGGATTGAAAATTTATCTTTTTTGCTTGAAATAAATAAATTTGAAGTTTTCAAGTTTTAATATGAAATTGTTTTTTCCGTTTATAAAAGTGTGGGCGGAAATCTAAACCGATTTGGCTAAAATTTTGGACTAGTACTTTTTTTGTCTTTGGAACGAAATCCGCGGTTGGGAGCAAAAGAATTTTGACTCAGAGTTACAACTACTGAAAATTTGAATATTTTAAGGTTGACGGTCCAGACAGCATATCGAAAGCAACAATCGAGGCCGGGGCGAATCCCGGGACTTGGAATGTATCCTACACCCCAACGGAAGTGGGAGTTTTCGATGTTAGGGTTGTTTGTGCTGGACAGCAATTACCAGGTTCACCCTGGCATCCAAAGATCATTGATACAAGAAACCTTCGAGTCATAGGTAAATATATTATACGATTATTTGTGAATTAATAATCATAAAGGAGAGGAGAAACAATTAAATAACGAGAAAAAACAGAAAAATGATATAATATTAACAAAACTAGGTGGATGGTCAGCATTGTGTGACGAACTGGGACGTTTGAAGATTCAACCTTCGAACAAAATAAGCTTTGATACTGCCGAAGCTGGTCCTGGTGAACTAAGTGGACAAGTAGGAGATCATCCCTTGTCTTTCGAAATGAATTCCAATAACAGGCTGAAACTGGTATCGCCCCAATTAAATGGCGGAGAACATCGCTTAGAAATATTATTCAATGGCGTTCCCTTCCCAGGAGCTCCAAAGCTTGCAGTCGTCCAGGATGGAGAGGTGTTTATATCAACTTTTTTGTTATAACAACTTTGGGAGCAAGAAATATAGTCTTCTAATCCAACTTGAATTTTCAGCCTCCTTTACAGGACACAAGCAGAGTAATGTTGAGAGGTCGAGGTTTAACATCAGCAAAATGTGGAGAGGAAGTCAGTTTTACGATTGATGGTTCTCAGGCCGGAAACGGAACACCTAAAGTTCAACTTTTTTCACCAACAACCGAAGTCGCAGTCAATTTACAACATTTAGGTAACAATTTAAGAAATTACATGTAGAATAAATCAAAATTTTAATTTCTTGACGTCCAACATTTAAATTTAACTATGACATTCTTGGAAATTAAAAACAACAACAATCTAACAATCAAATTTGGACAACGCCGAGACGTTGGTAAAATTATTGTACATGTTTTTTATTGTGATTTTTTGTTTTAATCAAAGAATATGAAAATACGGCAGAAAAAAAGAATTTGCCTTTCTTTTCTCTTTTTTCCTTTTGGATTTTTTTTTAATGCAGACATTTAAAAGTGTGCCAGACTTCACACTAAATCCCCTGTTCCTCCTTTTTAAAGAATTTCTGTTTTTTTCGCCTGTTTTCAAGAAACTTTCCCTTTTTCTCGTTTTTTGCTTAAATGCGATCTGAAATGATTGAACGAATAAGAAAATAGACTAATTTTTGGTTGAAAGTTAATTCTTTTTGGTTGAAAAGTCTAGTATAATGTTTTTTATTGAAAATGTTACTATTTGGGTACAAATTTAATTTTTTTGTTGAAAATTCAACTATTTTATTACAAACTAATCGTGTTGGTTAAAAATTAAACTTTTGTGTTGAAAATTCGTCTTTTTTCGATAAAAAATTAATCTTTCTTGATTAAAAACTCATCATTCTTAGTTAAAAATGAACTTTTTAATGGGGAATTCGTCTGTTTTGCTTGAAAATTCAACTACTGGGTTTAAAATTAACTGTTTGGTCTAAAATTCCTCTTTTAAGGCTTCAAAGTTCTATCAAACATTCGACTTTTTAGCTTGAAGTTGAAGATGCATCTCCTTGATTGAAAATTTAATTATTTTGTTGAAAATTAGTTTCTTTTGGTTGAAAATTTATCTCTTTTGGTAGAAATTTAATCTTTTTTTTTTAATTTAAAATGTAACGTTTTGACTAAAAATTAATGTGTTTTGTTGTGGATTGAAATATTTTGTGAAAAATTGATCTTCTCGACTTGAAAATTCAACTATTTTGGCAGAGAATTCAACTATTTGGTTGAAAATTAACTATTTTTATGAAAATGCGTATTTTTTATTCAAAGTAACTATTTCTTATTTAAAATAAAAATATTTTTTGGTTGAAATATTAAGTATTATATTTTTTGTTGAGAATTAATCTTTTTTGGTTTAAAATTGATCTCTTTTGGTATAAATTTCATATTTTTTAAATTAAAAATTCAATGTTTGACTAGAAATTAATATGTTTTGGTTGAGGATTTATCTATTTTTTTTTAATTCATCTTCTTGACTTGAAAATTCAAATATATTGGTAGAAAATTCAAATGTTTGGTTGAAAATGAACTATTTTGTTGAAAAATCGTGTTTTTTGGATTGAATATAATTGTTTTTGATTTAAAATGAAAATGTTTTTTGGTTGAAATATCAACTATTATATTTTTCTTTTGCGAATTTATCTTATTTGGTGGAAAGTCTAATTATTTTTTGGTAGAAGATTCATCTCTTTGGTTAAAAATTGATTTTGTTGAAAATTAGTATCTTTTGGTTGAAATTTCATCTCTTTTGATAGAAGTTGCATCTTTTTTGATTAAAATTTTGAAAATTTCGACGTGAACTCTCTGAAATTTAAAGCATTTCATATTGCAGTCAATATGGTACCTGCATTAATTTTATGTAAAAGAATTCATTCCCCATTTTTGTGGACAATCGCCCTATTTTCCCTATTTTGAGATAATTTCAGGCTGTGATGTCTGATGAGTTGTCCAAATTTGATCGTTAGATTTTTTTTTATTTTTTGATTTCTTCATTTTTCAGGAATTTCGTAGAAACATTTAGATAATCGACTCTCAACAATAGTTGATATTTTTTTAAAGACCTTTTCGAGTTAATAAAATTTGTATTTAAAGGGGATAGCGTCTACCGAGCGAGTTACGTACCACTTACAGCGGATTCGCTTTTAATGACAGTATCTTGGAATGGAAGGCAATTAAAAGGATGTCCTTTGCAAGTTAATGTCACGAGTGCGGCAGATGCATCACGTGTAGTTTGTTCTGGAGAGGGTCTCAAACAGGGCATAGTCGGACAAGAAATAAGAAGTTTTATCGACACGAGGAGGGCTGGACCTGGTAAGAAAAACTATACATTCCTGTCCAAAAAAAAAGTGGTGTAACTGTATGTTTCGAAAATCTCGTAATAATTGTTGTTGAAACCTGATTGGCTTTTCATTACTTGAACTTGTTTCATATCTTAGATTTGAAATAGTGAAAATTACAATTAAAAAAAAATTATAATAAAGATTTTCATTTTTCAACAATTTTAGGATATGTTCGTATTTTACAAACCAGAAATGGGTATTTTTGATAAAAAAATTTAAATTTAGAAGATTAAAATTTTTCGACAATTTGCGTTTTTCGGGGTTTTTGGCATTTTTCACCCGAAGTCGACTTTTTTAAACGAAAATCATTCGATTTCAAATATTTATAATTTTTTAAAGCAATTTTAGGGTTTTATTAATGTTTTCAACAGGAATTCCGTTAAATAAAACAAGAAAGAAATTGGATTTCAAAGAAAATTCACACAACTTTTTAACAATTTTAGTTTATGTTGGCGTTTTACACCGGAAATCGGTATTTTTAGTGAAAAATCATATAGATTCCAAAGAAGATTTTTACCATTTTTGAACAATTTAAGGTTATGTTAGTTTTTTTTCACCCGAAATCGATTATTTAAAAGAAACTAAACTTCTAAGAATATTTACAACTGGAAACTATTTTTCTTATGCGCTTTTAGTCGAATATTGGTATTTTAAATAAAAAATTATAAAAATTTTCTTATAACAATTAGATTTCAAAGAAGATTTTTATCATGTTTGAACAATTTAAGGTTATGTTCATTTTTTCATCGAAAACGGGTATTTAACAACAACAAAATAAACTTCTAAAAAAAGTTACAATTTGGAACTATTTTTTGTTATGTTATATGTATGTTATGTTTTATTTTTTAGATTATCATTTATAGAATCATTAATTTCACAATTTTTGTTTTTCTTTAGAACAAAGTTAATTAAAATTTTAGAACAATGTTAGGTTATGCTTTAATTTTTCACCGGAAATTGGTATAGATTTCAAAGAATATCTACAATATTTTAACAATGATCGGGTATGTTATTTTTCACCGTGAATCGGTTATTTTAAATGAAAATCATTTCAGTTTAAAAATAAAATGTACAATTTAGAACAACTTTAGGTTATAATAGGGGTTTTCGTCAGAAATTGGTATTTTTTGAAGAAAAATGCAACAGCTTCATTATTTATTTATTGTAGAAAAATGTTATGCGTTAATTCTGAAGTTAAGATACCAATGTTTATCAGTTATAAAAAATATTGTCTTTGTTTTTCTTTTCTAATTTTAGATAAATATCATGAAATACAAAACTTTTGTATTAATATTAATTTTGTATTTTAATTCAAAATTTGTGTGAGACCAAAAATTAACAATCGGGCGCGTAGCGCGCGTGTTTTTTTTCTAGTTAGGAATAAACAACTTGTTTGAAAGTAAAATGACCTATTATCTTTTTTAAATGAAATTCCTAATCTCTCTTACTTTTAACTTAGGTGAGTTAACGGCGCACTGCGATGGACCTCATAAAGTGGCATATTGTGAACTTTACGATCATGGGGATGCGACGTTTACATTAAATGTCAAGCCTCAGGAAGCAGGAAGGCACTCTCTGACCATTAAATACGCTGGCGAACATGTAACTGGCTCTCCGTTCACTTTGAGAGTTTCTGGAGCACCTGATGCCTCTAAAGTAAGATTTAATTAATAATTTGATCATTGATAATAATATTAAAATCAAGCCTTGTAATCTGAATTCTAGAAGAATTTCAATTAGAAATTTAATTATTTTCAAATTATATGTTTAATATTGCACATTTTAAATATGAAGTCGGCAAATTTAAGGGCGTTGAAACTAGGGCCTTATACCTAGAGATAATATGAGAATTGTTACAGAAGTCGGATTTAAAAATTCTAGTATAATTCGAGGTTTTCCAGGTCAACTTATGAAAAATTTCCAGAATAAATTAAAAAAAATTCTATTCAAAATTTGAACTGAACCGACGGAAATTACCTACAGGCCTGTTTTTTGAGCTTTTCCTAAAGTCCCTTGATTTTTATAATATTCACATGAACCTTTTTTCCTTACAATAGCGCGAAAGGTAATAAATTTCTGCGTCTAATAAGCCCAAGTTAAAGGCAAAATGTCAGTTTTATAAAAAGATATTGAAAAAACGTTAATTTTAGATTTTTTCGAAAAATTGGAAAAAACTCTATAAATATAAAAAAATTGTAGGTTCTTGGGCTCATTTTAAAGGTTTATCCACAGTATTTTACTAAATTGATTTTAGCAATCATTATTTGTCATACATGAATAAATGTCAGTAATGTTTATAAAAATATTATTGTTTTGAATTTTTTACTTTATGTGGTGAGTATGTTAATTATTGGAGATTTTGCGACTTTTTTTGCACCAAGTTCGACTCTAGGGTAGAATCTAGGGAAAAAATTCTAACAATATCGTAACAATTTAGCAAAATACTATCTAGGCTTACCTTTAAAATTAGCAATTACGCTTCCCGCGTTCAAACAAATCGTTAGAACGTAACTTAATCAATTCCTATCAATCTGAATTTGTAAACGAAGCAGAAAAGTACTGAAATAATTACTATTAAAACTTCAAATAGAAATGGTAATACAAAATTGTCAGGCTCTTTTTAAAAATTCCAGAACTTTTCCAGGGTTTTCAGGTTCTTTAGCAGTCCTGAATATAAATATAGTTGAAAATTTGATTAAAATGCAATATTGAAGATTGAACAGAGTAAAGGAAATTCTAAATAAAACATTATAAGTAATGCTAATAAATCAGGTGGCCATCGAAATCTCTGAAAAATTTCTGGTCTTGAAACTTTTTTTCTGGTTTAATAATAATTTTTATTTGAAGTATTCAAAAGGTTTAAGATTTAAAACGGTACATTCGTCAATTTTCTGAATTAAAAATAAAAGGATTAACAATTTTAAATATAAACGTTCAGTATTACACAATTTCAAATTCGAAACCTCCTAGGTTGAGTAAGCCTTCAAAATAGACTTTATTTCATAGTAAGACATTCAAAATTGTTCAACTATTCTAAAGAGTGATCTTCAGAATTAATTTTTAAAGAAGTATTTAAAATTCTACACTTTTCAAATGAAATTCATCAAAGTTGAACAATTTTTATTTCGACGCTTTTCAACTAAAATACTTTTAATAATGAGCATTGAAAACCATTAACATTTTTATTTCAGGGTACTTTCAAGTCTACATATTCTGAACTAAAAATTTTTAAATAAACTTAAAAATTGAAAATTCAAGACTTTAAAGTTGAACATTTTTAAGTTAAATGTATTCGAAATTAAAAAATATCAGAATAATACATTAAAAATAAAAAGTTTCACTGACAAATTTCAGGTTTGACTGTTTTTAACTTAGCGATTTTAAATTGATTCGAAGAAAGCATGTCGTTAAAAAATAAAAAATTTAAGTTTAAAGCATTCCTAATTGTACAATTATTCTAAGGTATGGTCTTTTAAATTAATCAATCTCAAAAGAAATATTTAAATTTTAACACTTTTCAAATGAAAGCCATCAAAATTAAAAAAATTTTATTTCGAAGTTTTAAATTTTATACAGTTTTATTAATGGACATTCCAATCTTTTAAAATTTTAAATACAGAATAATTTAAATTCTACAGACTCCGTAGTGAAAAATTCAAAATCAGCTTTAAATTGAAAATTCCAAATTCAAGCCATCACACCTGTATAATTTCAAATTTAAGGTACTCCAAATAAAAAAGTAACAGAACAAAACTTTAAAAATCAACAGTTTTACTGAATAATGTTAAAACTAGCGATTTTAAATAAAAAAATCCAAATCATACCTTATAACTCTCAAAACTGAACCAATTTAATTTTAGACTTCGAAATTAAACAGTTTAAAATTCAAAACTACAAAATGGAAGAATGCAAATTGTGTATCGTTCAAAATTGAAAAATATAACTTTTAAATCGGTAGAAATTGTACAAATTTCAAACTTACTGAATGAAAACATTAGAATTCATTAAAAATGAGTATCTCCTATATATTTTGAAGTACCTATTCGAAAATCAGCGTTTCGTAAGTATAAGCTTTCAAAAATGAAAAATCGTCAAATTAGATTACGTTCAAAGTTGGAAATACTAAAATTAAGCCATGAAATCTGAACTCAAGAATTCCAAATTAACAATTTAATTATTTTTATATTGAACGTTTCATATCGCAAACACAAATTCAAAGAACAAGATTCAAAATTCCAATTCTATACCTCAAAATAATTTTAAATCTGAAAATTCTCGAAATTGAATAATAAAAATGTTAATCCCAAAAAACTGTGCAATTTCATATTGAAATCGCATCAATTTCGAAAAAGTCTAACTCGTTCAAAATGGCATAATTTGTGATATCGAGTGACAAGTTGTATTTTCTATTACGTAATTTTCAATTACAGATCGTGAGTAATATTTTTTCTGTTAGTAATATATTTTCTGTTAAAATACCACACTTCCAGAACTGACATAATATTATCAGTACATTCTAAAAAAAACTGATCTTTCCTATTTAGTATGACCATAAGTGGAAACCTATCCAGTATGACCAGAAGTGGAAACAACATCAAAAACACTGAGAGTGAGCCATATTGAAACGTACTTTAATTTTTCTTTTTCATTAAAACAGGTTCGCGTTTATGGGCCGGGAATAGAACATGGTGTACTAGCAACATTCCAATCTCGATTTATTTGCGATACCAGAGGTGCAGGTGCAGGACAACTAACTGTAAGGGTTCGAGGACCGAAAGGAGCTTTCAGGGTGGAGATGCAGAGAGAAACTCAAAAGGATCGAATTATTTTGTGTCGATTCGATCCCACGGAACCTGGCGATTATAGAGTGGAAGTAAGATGGGCTGGTGTACTCGTACCTGGATCTCCATTCCCTGTTAAAATCGTTGACACGCAGGACGAATTATTATTACTCGCACAGGTTCGTTGTTTATAATTATAAATAATTTTGCAGTGCCCCGAAGAAAAAAGAAACGACTGAACGATTGATTTCGTGAGGTCTCAGAGTCGCCACACTATTTACATTATTGGACTTTTTTTTGAGCGATGACACTATTTTTCTACTACTTTAAAAAAAATTACACTAAAGACAGTATTTTCTCATAATTTTCCGCCAATACCGCTATTTCTTTACTTTTCCTTGAAAAATATTTTTGTACTTTCTCGGTAATTGGCTAAAATAATATCTCTGCCATCTCAACGAATCCCAGCATACCGGAAAAATGTGAATCTTACTGAACTTATAAACTAGTATAACTTTCAGTCAAATAGTTGATTTTTCTACCAAAAAAGATTAACTTTCTACCAAAATAGACGAATTTTCAAATCAAAAAGACAAATTTTATTTTTAATTTTAAAATCTTAAATGCAGAGAAGTTAAAAAATTTTCAATTTCAAATTGAAATACGATATTGAAGATTGAACAGAATAAAGGAAATTCAAAATTAAACGTATTATAAATTAAATTTAACTTAAAAATTGTTTATTTATTTTATTATTATTTAATTATTATATGTATTATTATTTATATATTATTCATTCTGTCATTACTCATTATTATTCTTTAACTTAATTAATTTAACTTAATTGTCAACCAAGAAAGGTTCATCAGTTAATAAAGAAAAAATTTGTTAATCCAAAAAGTTGAATTTTCAAGCCAGAAAGATGAGCTTTCAACAAAACAGTTGATTTTTCAACCAAAAAGATGACTTTTTAACTAAAAAGATTAATTTTCTACTGAACAGTTTGAACAATGGATGTGATGTCAGTCCAAATTTTATTGCAGATAATTTTTAATCGGAAAAACCAATTTACTACAAAACAGTTTAATTTCTTTCCAAATTGTTGAATCTTCAAGACAAAAAAAAAAACGAATTTTCTATAAAACAATTTGGTTTTCAACCCAAGAATATGAATGATCAACTTGCAGTCAAAAAAATTAATTTTCAACCAAAGTAGAATGAATTTTCAAGTAAAATTATGAATCTTCAAAAAAATGAGCTTTTAGCAAAATAGTTGAACTTTCAACCAAAAAGATGAATTTTCTACCTAGAAAGATGCATTTTTAACGAAAACTATAATATCTGATATTTCAACAAATAAATATTTTAATTTAAAATAAAACACAGTTGGGTTTAACCAGCAACGGCAACTTTTTAATAAAAATACTTGAATCCTCAACTGAAACCGATTAATTTTCAACCAAACAGTTGCATTTTTAACAAAAGTAAATTGATTTTCTACCAAATTGTTGAATTGTCTAGCTGAAAATACTAATTTTCTACAATAAAGTTAAGTTCGCAACCCGAAAATGTGAATTATCAACAAAAAAGTTCATTTTCAACCGAAAGAGATTAACTTTTAACCAGACAGTTGCATTTTTAACTAAAAAAGATGAAATTTCTACAGCAAGAAATGAATTTTCAAACCAAAAATATGAATTTTCAACAAAATAGTTGAATTTTCAATTGAAAAATTTTGTTAGTCAAAACAGAAAAAAATGTCCATTAAATTAATGAAATTTCAAGCCAAAAGGATTTTTTGTTTTCAAAAATGACATTTCAAGGGATTTCTAAAAATGTGAAAAAAAGACATTGGAACATTTTGAGGCGATGTTTTTAATTTTGAAAGATTTTTCTAAATTTGAGGAATAATTTGAATTAGTTAAAAAGATGTTTGAAAATTCATTTCTTTTGGTAAAAATGTCATTTTTTGTTTGGTTGAAAATTAATCCGTTTTATTTAAGGATTCAACTATCTAGTTGAAAATTCGTCTTTTTTGATAAATTTCACTCTTTATTATTTGAAATTAAAATCGTTTTTAGTTCATATCAAATATTACACTTTTCGTTCAGAATTAATTTTTTTTGTTGAATATTCAGCTACTTCGTTAAAAGTAATTACTACTTTGTTAAAAATTAATATCTTTGGATGGAGATTCATGATTTTATTTCAAAATTCATGTCTTTGGTTGAAAATTCGTCTTTTTTTTATGAATTCCACTCTTTATTATTTAAAATTAAAATCTATTTAGTATAAATATCAAATGTTACTTTTTTCGTTAAGAATTCATCTTTTTGGTTGAAATTCAGCTACTTGCTTAAAATTTAAACTACTTCATTACAAATGAATTTTCTTGTTTGGAGATTTATAATTTTAGTGTAAAATTATAAATAATTAATTAAATAAAAAATTGATAAATAATCTGTTTTGTTTAAGGTTTAAGCTATTTTTTGAAAATTTGTCTTTTTTTGGTTGAATTCGACTGTGTTTGGTTTAATGTAAAATCTTTTTTGATTGAAATATCAACTACTAACTTTTTGATTGAGAAATCATCTTTCTGCTTGAAAATAACTATTTGTTTGAAAGTTGAACTACTTTGTTGAAAATGATTTTTTTGTTTGTTGAAAATTCAACTATTTGATTTAAAATTAACTTTTTGTTAGAATTTTGTTTTGAGATATCTGAAATCTTCAAAAATATTTTTGAATTTTCTCCAGAATCTTATGATAATTATATTTATATAATCTTAAAAACAAATAACCTTACAAAATAGTTATTAACCATTTTTATTTTGTATTAAAAATGGGTTTTCACCTCAAAACAAAAAACTACACGCGCCATTGATGATGCTAGTCTCTTTAAAATTGAATGAAGAATTTTTCTAAAAGAAAAATCCAAAATTGATTAAGAATTGACTTCTGCAAGTTATTTTAAACTCCTTTTTTTTCATTTCACCTTACTTTGGGGCGTCCGACTGCGTGGCATGGCACCCTAGTAGGCGCCGACCTAAGCCAAATAAAGTAAAGCGGTACTGTAATTTTGGTTCCATTGCTTAAAAAAAAAATCTCCTAATTTACTAGAATTTAGAATTTCAACTACCAGAAAATAATGTATATTTTTTTTATTATTTCAGGGTGGAGACACTTACTCAACGAGCCATCATACTCTCACATCGTGGCGTGGTTCTCAAGCAATATTATAAGAACCAAGCATAACAATGTTATTACTTTATAAGAACTAATAATAGAATATTTTATTTTATATATATATTATTATAACTTATATAAGCGTTTCGAATAAAATATTTATCACAAGTTTTTGTTGTGTATTATCACCAAGATACAGGATATAGAATATCGCTCTCATTTCCAGTTCATTCCTTTTTTTTTCAAAACTTTGTCCCTGCTTATAATTAAAAAGGTTGAATAATTGAATAATTTACTTTTTAAAATTGTACATACGAATTATTTATGCATGCTTTTATTTGTGCAGGATTGTCTAGCAAAATTTCGTTTTCAAATTCACGGATTTCCCGGATCGGAATTTCGTTTTCTCTTGCGATATATGTATCTCAATTTCGCATCTCATTATTAGTTAGAAAAAGATACTAGAAAAGTTAAAAAAATTAATATTTTTGCTACTGACTAGTATTACGGAATTTTCCGTAACGTTGGCCCTGATTTTGTGCAACAAAAATCCGGTATATTGAAAAAATAGTAATAAAAAAGTTAATTGTGCTATTAAATAGTTATTGTTATCTTAATTAATACTTGTATTATTTCGTTATTATTCTTGAACTTATGAACAACATTTTTAATATTCGCTCTTTAAATTGATGTTCACTCGAAATGAAACATACAAAAAGTATAACAAAATTTTTCAAAATTGATAGGAAAAACTTCTTAAAAGGAAATTTTGGAGAAAAAAAACTGCTAATTAAAAATTTGTCAGCACAAATGAATACTTTGATGTTCGCAAAAAACATGAAAACAATTGATTGGAAAAATGCATTTTTTCCAACACCAGAACCAGAAATCTTTCAACTGTTCAATTTATAAAAGTTTAAAATTTCTAATTTTGCAATTTAACGGCATTTATTTTAAAATGGTTTAGTTGAATAGTATTGAGAGCTTCCGTTTTATACTTTGTAAATTATTGAGCGTTTGAATAAAAAATTTCTTTATCTTCAAATTTAAAATTCAAGAGTTTCACTTTGAATGCTTGAATTTGCAGTTAAGTTATGATTTTATTACCTCAAATAATAAGATGTTCAGCTTTAGGAGTTCAAATTTTTTAATTTCAATGACCGTGAAAATTTTTGTGTGAGCTTGAAAAAAATCAGGAAATGAATAAGCATTTTTTTCTAACACTGTAGCAACCACACTCTAAAAACTGAGGATTGGTTAGTATATTTGAAATATTTCCCAGCTTCTGATGAAATTTATAATTTAAATTTATGATCACAGATTTCCCTGGTCTTATCATGAAATCCCGGTATTTTCCCGTATTTTTCAAGGTACACAAAATTTCCGGTTTCCCCCTTTTCCCCGGTAGCTAGATACCCGTTTGTGGATCAAATTATAAAGATTCATGATTGAAAAGCATAGAAATAATACAAAATATTCCTGAAACCGAAAATTAAAAATTTACGTTTGAGGAAAAAGGAAAACCTACTAAAAGAATTAGGAGTAAGAAAGTATTTTAATTATATCCATTTAATTGCCAATAAAAAACTAACAGTTCTCCAATTAAGAATAAAACATCCTTTCATTTATTTACAAAAGACACTATTTTTACCTCCTTCACAAATTCATCGCTTGTCCTTGTTCTTAGCGTCCATCTTACTCATGGTGCGGAAGACCTGCTTCTTCAGTTCTTTCTGCCTCTTAAACTTCTTAGCTTCTTCGATTTCGACTCTCGCTTGATAGGCCTTCATCCTCTTATGCGTAGCTTGCTTCTCTTTCTCCTGCTTGTAGTTGTACGTCGTCTTAATCATCTTCATCACCTTATCAATATTCTCCTCCTTCGGTTCTCGAACAACCGCCACTCGCTTTTCCTCGACCCTCTGCTTTCTCTTTCCTGGCACAGGTGGAAGCTTAGGCTTATCTCTATACGGAAGGTCCTTTTGTAAATTCCTAGGAACAAACAGAGGCTTGAAGACCTTAACGTCCCTTTCTATTGGGACATAAAGCGAATCCACATTCGGTTGTGCTTGAATCATCTTTTCCCTCTTCAACTGACCAACTGTCTTCATTCCACGCCACTGATTTTTCTCGTTAGGTGGTAGAAGCAAAGACGTCACAGGGTTGTAGAACTTTGATATGTCTACTTTATACCAAGTGCGGCAAAACACAATGTCACTCAACTGTATTTTGTCTTCGAAAGTTGCTCGGAAACATCCTTCTGGCTTGGAAATCGCTTTCTTGATCTGACCTCGAATTCCAGAGACGGTTTTTATCCTAACTCCTTCAAACTTGGCGACTTCCAAAGCAGAGTTAAACATGTCTTTGATGAAAGCCGTTTTCTTGTAAATTTTCAGAGGAGCACCAACGAGTTTCAGCTTCTTAACGACTGTCGTAGTCTTGTTTGTTTCTACGACAGTTCCAGTAGCTGCTATCCTAAATCCAGGTTCTCTCGTCGCCACATCTTGCACCGCCAAGATTCCCGAATTTTGAGGAGTTATTGGACCCCAGAAGTGACCCATGCAAGCTACGTGCTCAGGTGTGTACTTCAACATTCTGTTTCGAAGGTTATCTTCCAACTTGGAGAAGACGGAAATGGTCTGAAATCTTCTCCAACCGACTGATACTATCAGAGGATTCCTGCTTTTGAGGATTTTTGGGTACCACCTGTGCTTCTTTATCCTCACTTGAACGTAACCGATATTTTGTTCTCCAGGTAGTAATCCTCCAACGACGAGAGGGTACGAGGGATCTAAATGTTCTATTAATTCGTAAGGAACTGAGTCGAATTCAACTCGAACATACATTCCAGGTCGGTAGCCTTCCAGCTGAACTCTCACTTCATCGTCCAAGCCTTCAAATTCCGATTTGTTGAGTTGGGATTGCTTTTCCGCTTCTTTTTTTAAATCGTCGTAATAAGACTTGTCGTTCTCGTCATACTCGGCCTCAAATTCTTTTTTGAGTTTAAGCTTCTTCTCGAGAAGCTTCTTCATCTTTTCCTTCTCTTCCGTGTCTACTTCCGCAGGCGCTTTTTCTGCAAATTAAAGTTTTAAGAATTAAGAAATGTGTATAACAATTGAAAAGTTGGAATTATTCAATTTTGAGATATCTTTGCTTTTATTTAGAATATAAATGATAAAAGTTTAAACTTTATGGTTATTTAAAATTATTTTTAAATGAAAAAATAATGGGAATATCGAAGTATGTTCAATAATCTTGAATTAGTAACCAATGCAAGTGGGCAAATTAAAGTCTTAAATCATACAATTGATGAAAAACTGTTTTATTGCCGGATGACAGCAGCACTCGGGGACATTTAAAAACGGTTTAATACTCTGTAATTATAAATAGCACCAAAAAATAACGTTTAGTTTCAAACTCTGCAATTCATTCTAAAGTTATACCGGTATTCGTAATATCTTGAGCTGTATTTTGAAAGATATATCGCCACAAACGTGAAAAAAATATACATAGTGGCCGCAAAACTTCATTTTCAAAATTCTCTGATTTTTCCCTGATTCATTTCTAACCAAAAATGTCACTAATATTGTGACTGATGTTCTTTGAAATTTAAAAGAATTCAGGATAAGTTCATAAGACTTCCAAACAATTCAAGTTGAATTCAAAAAAATTCAAATGAATTGGATTTTTTTTAAATCAGTGACTTCAGTAAAATTTAAGTGAATTTAAAGGGATTTAAGCAAATGAGAATTCTATGAAATTCATCAAAAATCATGGTGAATTAAAAAAATGCAAGTTAATTAAAAACAATGAATTGAATTCAGTAGGTTTGAAATGAGTTTAGATAAATTGAGGAGAATTCAAAAGAATTTGAAATACCTAAGAATTCAAGGTGAGCTAAAGACTACAGAATGAATTAAGCACAAAACTTTTAAAAAATACATTGAATTGAGTAAGACTGAGTCAATTAAAAAAATAAAAGAGAATTCCAAAGACTTCAAAAGAATGTAAAAGAATGCAGGATAAATCAATAACAATTCAGTGTGAATTCAAATGAATTGCAAAAAATATTTGGAAATCTCTTCAAATATTTGAAAACTTACGAAATCCTTGACTTCTTGCGAATAAATTCTAAGAAATCCATTAAAGTATTATAAAAACTCCTTAAATTAAAAAAAATCGAAGATGAAAAAAGTGTCAATAGTAGCATGAATGTCAAAAATAGTAGCAAAATAGTAGAATCTTTAAAAAAATTTAAAAGCTTATAGGTCCTGTAAAATCTTTCCATATCTTCCGAAATTCTAGGAAATCCTTTACAACCACATGATTTTTTTAATCCGTTATATAATCATTAAAATTCTTGGCAATCCCGTGAAATTTTGTAAATCTCCTGAAAATGTCATGGAATCTTTTAGAATGCCCTAAAACATTTTAAATCCTTTGAAATCAATAAAAATTTCCTTGAAATCTTTTTAAAAATACCTAAAATTTTGAAAATCCTTCGAAATATTTTGAAACTTTTTAAAGCTCTTGGAAATGCTTTGTAATCTTTTAAAATACCCTGAAACCTTTCAATCTTTTGAAATAAACTCAAATTATTGAAATCTATTTAAAAATCCTTAAGATGATTCAAGTCCTGTAAAATCTTTTAAAATTCCTTGAAAGTTTTTTAAGTTATTGACAATTCGTTGGAATTTGTAAAAATACCCTCAATTCTTTACAAGTCTTTGAAATCTCTTCAAATTATTGAAAGCAATTGAAAATTTCTTGGAATCTTTTAAAATATCCTAAAATCTTTGGAAATATCTTGAAATATTCAAAAACTTTTGAAATAACCACGAAATCACTAAATGCTTGGAAATAGATTCTTTGAAGTTCATTAAAAAATGATAAAATCTCGTGAAATTACATGCAATCTGATATTTACTGAAATTCTGAAAAATGTATCAAAATACCTTGAGAGCTTATATCTTAAAATAATTTAAATAATCAGAAATCTTATATGATGCGTTGGAATATTTTAAAATATCCTAAAACCCTACAGATTCTATAAAATCGTTTTATATCTTTCAAAATAATTCTAGTAAATTCTTTAAAACCCCTTGAAAATTTTTTAATCTCTTGAAAATGCCTTTGAATCTTTCAAAATACCTTGAAATATTACAAACACTTTGAAATCCCTTGAAACTTTTCAAAGCTTTCGATGTTTTTAAAATGGCCTAAAATCTTTCGACATTCCTTCAAATTATTTGAATCTATTGAAAATTTCTCGGAATCTTTTGAAATACCCGAAAATATTTTAAATTCTTTGAAATCCTTTGAAACTTTTAAAAGCTTTTAAAAATACCTTAAAATTATTAAAATCCTTTGGCCTCCCATTCAAATTATTGAAATCTATTCAAAATTCCTTAGAATATTTTAAAATACCCTACAATATTTGAAATCTTTTGAAATCCCTTGAAACTTTTTAAAGCTTTTGATGTTTTTAAAATGCCCTAAAATCTTTTGGAAGCCCTTCAAATTATTGAAATCTATTCAAAATTCCTTGGAATCTTTTAAAATACCCTACAATATTTGAAATCTTTTGAAATCCCTTGAAACTTTTTAAAGCTTATGAAAATTCCTTGGAATTTTTTAAAATACCCTAAACTCATTAAAATCTTTTGGTCTCCCCTTCCAATTATTGAAATCTATTCAAAATTCCTTGGAATCTTTTAAAATACCCTACAATATTTCAAATCTTTTTAAATCCCTTGAAACTTTTTAAAGCCTTTGATGTTTTTAAAATGCCCTAAAATCTTTTGGAAGCCCTTCAAATTATTTAAATCTATTGAAAATTCTTCGGAATCTTTTAAAATACCCGAAAATATTTCAAATCATTTTAAATCTCTTGAAAACTTTCTAAACCCTTGAAACTTTTTAAAGCTCTTGAAAATTCCCTGAAATTTTTAAAAATCATCTAAAAAATCTTTTGAATTCTATTCAAATTATTGGAATATGTTAAAGATTCTTTTTAAAATCTTTTAAAATACCCTAAAATATTTAAAAAGAATTCAAGACAATTCAGAAATAGGCATTGACCTGAATTCAAGAGTGAACCCAAGAATAAATTTATTGAAAGAAAAGTTACTAAAGTGATCTTTTTACTTTAAAAAGTGATTTTAGAAAAAAAGCGACTAAAATTGAATGCGTGACTGATTTTCGTTTCAAAATCTGTGATCAACAAATTCGCTGACTTTTGCCATTTGTTTCGAAATCCCTGACTTCCCTTATTTCCACATTTTCCGTGACTTGCGGCCACCCTCTATAACCTAAAAAACCATTCATAAAATAGAAAAAAAGCCACACCGGTTATAGTTTTTTCCGTCTTTTGAGTTTAATTCTACCCGAAAGCCAGTGCACGATTAGAAGTCAAAATTTTCTAACGCACATTAGCACGATTTTCGGGCATTTTGATTTTAATAATTTTTGTTTTGAAACATGAGTACAAACGTAAATCATAAAATAAAAAATAATTACCTTGCTGGTTGTTGGAGCTGCTGGTACACTCATTTTTATAGTTTACTGGACCCTATTGTTATTATTCTTTATATATTGTTGTTAATATTACCTAAAATTGCCTAAAATTGACACATACACAAACTAGGAAAACCAGCTGGCGTATGAAACTCAAAAAAGCAACGGACCGATATAAAGCAGTTTGCGCAAGCGCGAAATAATTCCCTTTGGAATATATGATCAATATCAATCAATTTACTGTTCTGGGGTGTTTTTAAATATCAAAAAATTCAAAAATTTATTCCGAAAACTTCATTGACAAATTATCATTTATTTAAATTAATTATAAAACAACTTTTTTCGACAACACATTTCGAATTTCCCTCCTAAATCTTTAAGGTAGCGCCCTCTTTTGCAGAAAAAACCCTATTGGTCAGTTTCTCAGGATCTAGGGGAAAGAATGTCAAGTTCAGTCAAGTTCTCAAAGTTCAATCCGCGGTGGTTGTAAATGGCAATTTAGGCATAATTCTGAATCGCTTATGGATAATTTCATCATTGCTCGTGGAAAAAAGATAATATCCTTATCAGGAAATTCCGAAAATTGTGGAAAAGTGCGCGCTGATTTTGGCAAGACCGTCTGATTCATCTCAAATAGAGTGAATGGGAAAAGTGAGGACAGAGAGAGACTAGCTACCATATTGGCAACTTGTGACTTTTGGGTGGTAGTAAGCAAAAAAATAACCCAACTAGTGTCCTTTCGTGCATGAAATGATGCCTTGGATTTTATTTAAGTAAACGTTTTTTTCTGTTGGCAAAAATCCATTTCTGCGCCCAAAAACCAAAGGATTATTCTCGGAAAAGTCGGGGAAAATGGTGAGTAAAACTGAAACTTGATCTTTAGTTTTCGATCGTATTCCAAGGTGCAGATACTTTGACCAGTTTTCGTTTAAATCGCAGAGTTTCTTTGGATTCGGACAGTCCGCTGACATAGAGATTACTTTAGATGGAGGCGACACTAGGAAAACTGCGGATATCAAATCCGAGGATGGAAAAAAGGAACGACACTTGCTTTATTACGATGGCGAGTCGGTTTCCGGAAAGGTAAGAAAGACTCTTTTAATTCAAAAGAAATTCCTGCGAAAACGAGTCCAGGTCAATTTAATGAGAGGGTGGACACTGGGCCGGGAAACCGGAAAATGACGGGGAATTTTTTGAGACCAGGAAATGCCAGTGAAATTATTTTTTGACTGGGAATTTTATCAATTTTTTGTAGAAACATCTATCAAACAGGGTGTCTACTCACCTGGTAAACCTGGACATTTCAGGGAATTTTGTTTAAAGTCGAAGAATTTTTTCGAGAGCGTGTCTAAATTAAAAAAAATTGTAATATAAAATTAAATTGAAATATTTCAGTTGTAAAAGTAGCTTTATATTACTGGATTTTACTATTTTGTTTAAATTTGATATTTTTTTGGTTGGAAATTAAATATTTTAAATGATAAATTGAACTATTATATTTTTGTTTGAAAATTAATCTTTTTTAGTTGAAAATTCAAGCATTTGGTAGAAAATTGGTCCTGTTTTTATGGTTCATAAATTAAATATTTGGTTAAAAATTCTTTTTTTTTTGGGTTGAAAATTAATTTTCTTCAACAGAAAATGTAACTTTTAGTTGAAAATTGTTTTATTTTGTTGGAAATTCGTATTTTTTGGTTGAAAATTCAAGTATTTGGTTGAAAATTAGTCATTCTAATTGAAAATTCATCTCATTGGTTCATAATTTAAATCTTTTGTTAAAAGTTTCTTCTTTTTTTCTTGAAAATTAATTTTTTAACTGAAAAATTTAACCATTCTATTCTTGGTTGAAAACTAATCATTTTTTCAGTTAAAAATTCAAGTATTTGGTAGAAAATTGGTCCTGTTTGGTGGAAAGTTAATCATCTTGGTTGAAAATTCATTTTTTTTTGGAAAATTGAACTAAGTTGTCAAAAATTCAACTATTGTGTTGGAAAAATCTTTTTTGGTAGAAGATTCGTCATTCTAATTAAAAATGTATCTCCATTGGTTCATAAATTAAATATTTTGTTGAAAATTCTTTTCTTTTGGGTTGAAAATTAATTTTCTTCAACAAAAAATGTAACACTTTAGTTGAAAATTGATTTATTCTGTTGAAAATTCGTATTTTTTGTTCGGAAATAAATTTTTTTAACTGATAAATGTAACTATTCTATTTTTAGTTGAAATTTCATCTTTTTTGCTTAAAAAATCAAGTATTTGGTTAAAGATTCGTAATTTTATTTGAAAATTCATCACATTGGTTCATAATTTTAATATTTTGTGGAAAATAATTTTTTTCAACAGATAATTCAACTGTTCCAGAGTGGAAAATTTATCTTTTTTTTATTAAAAATAAATTTTGTTAATTGCATTACTTAACTATTCCATTTTTGATTGAAAACTAATCTTTTTTAGTTGAAAATCCAAGCATCTGGTTAAAAATTGGTCCTGTTTGATAGAATGTTAATCTTCTTGGTTAAAAATTCATGTTTTTGAAAATTGAACTATGTTGGTAGAAATTCAACTATTTTGTTAAAAATGTATTTTTTGCTTGAAAATTAATCTTTATCAGTTGAAAATTCAAGCAATTGGTTAAAAATTGGTCCTGTTTGGTTGAAAGTTAATCATCTTGGTTGAAAATTCATATCTTTTTTGAAAATTGAACTACGTTGTTAAAAATTCAACTATTTTGTTAGAGAAACATTTTTTGGTAGAAGATTCGTCATTTTAATTAAAAATTTATCTCATTGGTTCATAAGTTGAATATTGTGTTGCAAATTCTTTTTTTTTCGGTTGAAAATTAATTTTCTTCAACGGAAAATGTAACTATTTAGTTGATAATTGTTTTATTTTGTTGAAAATTCTTATTTTTTGTTTGGAAATGAATGTTTTTAACTGAAAAAATTTATCATTCTATTTTTAGTTGAAAAATAATCTTTTTTTAGTTGAAAATTCAAGTAATTGGTTTGTAGAAAATTGGTCTTGTTTGGTAGAAAATTAATCTTCTTGGTTGAAAATTCATGTTTTGCTTGAAAAATAAAGTATTTGATTGAAAATTCGTAATTTTATTTGAACATTCATCACATTGGTTCATGATTTAAATATTTTGTTGAAAATTCCTTTTTTTTTTTTCTTTTTTTTTTGAAACTTAACTTTTTTCAGCAGATAATTTAACTATTCCAGACTTGAAAATGGCTTTTTTTTTTGTTGAAAATCAATTGTTTTAACTGATTAATTTAACTATTCTATTTTTGGTTGAAATTTAATCGTTTTTAGTTCAAAATTCAAGCACATGGTTAACAATTGGTCCTGTTTGATAGAAAGCTAATCTTCTAGGTTGAAAATTTTTTTTTTTTTTTTAATTGAACTACGTTGCTGAAAATTCAACTATTTTGTTAAAAATTTATTACTTGGTTGAAAATTAATCTTTATTAATTGAAAATTCAAGCATTTGATTAAAAATTGGTCCTAGTTGGTAGAAATTTAATCTTCTTGGTTCAAAATTCAGATTTTTTTTGTAAATTGAACTACCTTGGTAAAAATTGAACTATTTTGTTAAAAATTTATTTTTTGGCTGCAAATTTATCTTTTTTAGATGAAAATTGAAGCATTTGGTTGAAAATTCGTCATTTTAATTGAAAATTCATCTTATGGGTTCAAAATTTAAATATTTTGCTGAAAGTCCTTTTTTTGGGTTGAAAATTAAGTTTGTCAACAGACAATTTAACTGTTCCAGCTGAAAATTTATCTGTTTTGTTGAAAATTTATTCCTTTTGTTTGTCGAAAATTAATTTTTTTAAATGAAAAATTTAACTATTCTATTTTTGGTTGAAAACTAATCTTTTTTAAGTTGAAAATTCAAGTATTTGGTAGAAAATTGGTCTTGTTTGATAGAAAAATAATCTCCTTGGTTGAAAATTCATATTTTACTTGCAAATTGAATAACGTTGTTAAAAATTCAACTATTTTGTTAAAAATTCATTTTTTGATTAAAGATTCGTCTCATTTTAATTGAAACTTCATCTAATTGGTTCATAATTTAAATATTTGGTTAAAAATTCTTTGTCTTCGGGTTGAAAATTAATTTTCTTCAACAGAAAATTCAACTATTTAGTTGAAAATTGATTTATTCTGTTGAAAATTCGTATTTTTTGTTTAAAAATTAATTTTTTACGGAAAAATGTAACTATTTTGTTTTTGGTTGAAAGTTCATCTTTTTTGTTTGAAAATTCAAGTATTTGGTCAAAGATTTTCCATTTTAATTGAAAATTCATCTCATTGGTTCAAAATTTAAATATTTTGCTGAAAATACTTTTTTTTTCTCTCTTGAAAATTAACTTTTTCAACAAATAATTGAACTTTTCCAGATTATTTATTTATTTTTTTGTATTTTTTTTTTTTTTTTGTCTAAAATTAATTGTGTTAACTGAAAAATTTAACTATCCTATTTTTAGTTGGAAACTAATCTTTTTTAAGTTCAAAATTCAAGTATTTGGTAGAAAATTGGTCTTGTTTGGTAAAAAATTTATCTTCTTGGTTGAAAATTCATCTTTTGCTTGAAAATTCGACAGTTTGGTTGAAATTTATTTTCCTTTTGACTGAAAAATCTATCTTACATAGTTGCAAATTCTTCTTTTTGGTTGTATTCAACTGTTTTTGATTTAAAATTGAGATCTGTTTTGGTTGCAAATTCAACTACGCTGTTGAACGTGAAACTATTTTGTTAAAAATTAATTTTTTCGGTCAAGATGCGTTATTTTAATTGAAAATTCATCTCTTTGGTTGTAACAGCAACTATTTTGTTGAAAATTCTTTGTTTTTTTTAAACTAATTTTTTCAACTGAATATTTAACTATTCTAGTTGAAAACTTAATTATTCAATTGAAAATTCGTTGTTTTTATTGAAAATTTTTTCTTTTTTTAGCTGAAAATGTAACTAATCCAGTAGAACATTCGATCATTTCAGTTGATTATTTACCTCTTTGGTTTAAAATGACTTTTTGAACTGAAAATTTATCTTTTTCTAATTGAGAATTTATTTTTTTCTAATTGAAAATTCGTCTTTTTGGTATGAATTATCTTCATGGTTGAAAATTCAAACCTTCGAGTTAAACTCTTTTGTTGAAAATTGTTTTTTTTTTAATTAATTTTTTCATCTGAAAATTTAACTATTCCAGTTGAAAAATTAACTATGTTATTGAAAATGCGTTTTTTTATTAAAAATTAATTTTTTTAGCTGAAAATGTATATAATCCAGTAGAATATTCGATCATTTTAGTTGAATATTCATCTCTTTAGTTGAAAATGGTTTCTTCAACTGAAAATTAAACTATTCAATTTTTGGTTGAAAATTTATCTCTTTTATTGGAAAATTCATGTATTTTGTTGAAAATTCGCCTTTTTCGGTAGAAATTTAATCTTGGTTGAAAATTCAACCATTCGAGTTAAACTCTCTGGTTGAAAATTAATTTGTTTGTTTGAAGATTCATTACTTTTAATTGAAAGTCAATCTTTTTGAGTGCTTTAATTTGCAGTTCAGTTTAAAACCGCCACCCTAAATGAGTTTCGTTTCCTTGGAGCTAAACTTTTTTACGCTATGTTTAGAATTATTTATAATGATAATTCTGTTTCATTTGTACTCTCATCTCTTAAGTTAATTGTTCATTTCCATTGCAGATAAACATCAGTTTAAGAAAAGCCGGCAAATTAGAGCATCAGGGTGTAAAAGTAGAATTCATTGGTCAGATAGAAATGTTTTACGACCGGGGTAACCACCACGAATTCACGAGCTTGGTGAAGGAATTGGCAAGGCCAGGGGAGCTTACGCACAATACACTTTACAATTTCGAATTCGCCAATGTGGAAAAGCCTTTCGAAAGCTACACTGGATCCAACGTTCGTCTCAGATATTTTCTCAGAGTAACGATCGTTCGGAGATTAAGCGACATCGTCAAAGAATTAGAACTCGTTGTACATACGCTCAGTTCCTATCCAGACATGAACAACCCTATCAAAATGGAAGTTGGCATTGAAGACTGTCTGCATATCGAATTCGAGTACAACAAAAGCAAGTAAGGAAATTTAGAAAACTTGACCGATATTAGGCCTCACAGACCGGTCACCTATATTCCCTATTGTACCCTATATTCAGTTAAGGTCTCCAAAATATCCTATTTTCAAGATTTGGTTTCTATGGTACCCTATTTGCAGCCCACAATGGAACTTTAACAGGATGTCCAGCGATCAGGAAAACTTGGAATTCTCCTTGAATTTTTTTTAAACCTTGAAAACGTATAAAGCTCCTTGAAATTTTCATGAGAACTTTGAATTTTCAAAATATTTTAGAAGATTTCATAGAGATTTTCAATAAATTAATGATTTTAACGAATACGAAAGAATTCACAAAAATTGCAACGTTTTCTAGGATTCAAAAAAGCCGTATACACTAGATTTAAAATATTTTACAAAAATTTCCCAAGAATTTTGAACGTTTAATGAAGACTTAAGGATTTCAAAGAATTGAAAAAGGCAGGTATCATACACTAGATTTGAAAGATTTCGAAAATTTGACAATGATTTTAAAACTTTCAAAATATTTCAAGAATTTAAAGATTTTAAAAAGGGTATGTAAACCAGATTTGGAAGATTTCAGAAAGATTTAACAAATATTTAATAGAGTTCACAAACATTTCAGAAATATTTCGAAAGAATACACGAATTTTAAAGATTTAGAAAATTGTGCAGAGCGCCAGATTTAAAAAATGTAAAACAATGTTAAACGATTTCAAATTTCAACAAAGATTTTACAAATATTTCAAAGTTTTTTAGGATTAAAAAAAGGCTACTTAAAATATTTTCCAAAGATTTCGAATATTTCATAAAGATTTCAAGGATTTGGAGGATTTGAAAAAGGCGCGTATACCACATTTCAGAGATTTGACAAAGATTTTGAAAATTTTACAGAGATTTTAAAACTTTCAAAAGATTTCAAGGATTTTAAAGATTTTAAAAAAAGGTATTGTAAACCAGATTTCTAAGATTTCAAAACATTCCAAAGATTTCACAAATATTTGAATGATTTCAATCGTATACACAAAATTGCAGAAAGATTTCACGAATATTTTAAAGATTTCATAAAAATCATAAAAATTGTTGATAAAGATTTCAAAAGAATACAAGAATTTCAAAGATTTCAAAAAGGTACATTAGACCAGATTTCAACGATTTCATAAAAATTTCATGAAAATTTAAAAAGAATACCAGAATTTCAAAGATTTCAAAACATTTTAAAGATTTCAAATTATTTCAATGATTTTAAACGAATAAAAAAGATTTTAGAAATATTTCACAATTATTTCAAAGAATTCATGAGGATTTCAAAAGATTTCAAGAATTTCAAAGATTCTAAAAAGTTTACAGTACACTAGATTTCACAGATTTTGAACGATTTCCAAAGGTTTCAACAAATTTGAGAAGATTTCTAAAGATTTCAATGATTTCAAACGAACACAAGAGATTTCACAAACAAAGATTAAAGAAAGATTTCAAATTAATAAGAAAGATTTCACAAATATTTCAAAGAATTCATGAGGGTTTTAAAAGATTTAAAGAGTTTCAAAAATGGTACAGTACACCAGATTTCGAAACATTTCATAGATTTTAAACGATTCCAAAAGGTTTCAACAAATTGAGAATATTTCAAAAGATTTCAAACGAACACAAAAGATTTCACAAACAAAGATTAAAGAAAGCTTTCACACAGATTTCAAATATTTTAATGATTTCAAATTAATAAGAAAGATTTCACAAATATTTCAAAGAATTTATAAGGGTTTTAAAAGATTCAAAGAATTTCAAAAAGGGTACAGTATACCAGATTCCAAAGATTTTAAACGATTTCAAAAGGTTTCAACAAATTTGAGAATATTTCAATAGATTTCAATGATTTCAAACGAACACAAATGATTTCACAAACAGAAATTAAAGAATAATTTTACAAAGATTTAAAAATATTCACAAAGATTTCACAAAGACAGTTTATGTTCGCAAAGAACTAAGAATTTGTTTATTTATAGTTCTGCTTTTTTTTAGAAATTTTTGGCCAATAAAAAATGAAATGGCTTTTTTTATATGTATTCTTAAACCTGGAAAATCTTAATATCTTAAACTGGAAAACATGAAAAAGACCTTGAATTTTGTTCCTAAGAATCGCTGGACACCCTGTTTAAAAAAATGTATAAAAAGATCAAAACTGCCAAGAGTCAGGGATTTTGAAAAAAAAGTAGCAAATCAAAGAATTTCTGTAATTCTTGAATTCTTTTGAAATATTTCAGGGTATTTTTAAAAATTTCGAAAAGTTTTTAATAGAGTTCAATAACTTAAAGGGATTTTTAAGATTTTAGGGTATTTTTAAAACTTCTTATGCATTTTCAGGAGCTTTTAATTTGAAATATTTTAGGGAATTTAAAATAATTTCAAGGATTTTTTTTTGTTTTGTTTAATTTGATGGGATTTTAAAACGTTTGTTTTTAGGATAAAGAATTTTCTAGAATTTCTGATGATATGGAATGATTTTACAGGATCTGTAAGGGATTTTTATGAGGCTGAGAAAACCAGGAAATGACAGTGAATTAATTTTTTGACTGGGAATTGTACAAAGTTTTAGAAAAAAATCTGTCCAAGTTTGATTTTAACTTTTTTTTTAGATAATTAGTTAAATTGTTATCCTTTTAAATTATGATATCATTCAGTTCACAATTCGTAATTCGAAAATCTCTCACTTTAAGTATTTTCCATTTTAGATTTTAATTCTTAAGCTTAAAAATAATAAAAAACAACATTTTCTTAAGATGCCTAGGAAAATTAAAAATTATTTTTTGTTTTGAAAAATTGATTTTAAGAGAATAATTTTAAAAAATTAAAAATATATCCAAAATTGTCCAAAATGAATCTGGAAGATTTTAAGGAAATATTTGTTATTTTGCATGATTTAAAAAAGAACTGGAAAAATTTTAGGAAAAATCTGATTCATTTTAAAAGATGTTTAGAAGTTCTGAAAAAAATTCAGAAATAATTTTAAAAAAAATTTTAAAGTAAAACAATATATAGGCTTTTCAAGATTGTGAAATAAAATTTGGAAGCTTTCTAAGGATTTTTAAACTATTTAAAATAAAAATAATTCAACTTCTAATTTAAGAAGTGTTCAGTTTATAAAAAATTTAATCGTTCAATTTTTAATGTTTCTAGCCTAAAATTGCTTAAAATGATTTGCAGCTCAGCTTTTATTACTTCAAATGAAAAAAAAATTTAGCTTAAGAGTTCGAATTTTTGTATTTCATTGACCGTGAAAAATGTGAACCGGGAAATGAACGGGAATTTTTTGACTTTGATTAAAACGGCCACCTTGATTATTTTAGTGAATTTCGAAGAATTAATTCACAAGAAGTGAGGTTTTATAGGATTTCAAAGGATTTAAAATATTTTAGGGAATCTTAAAATATTCCTGGAAAAATTTAATTGATTTCAATAATTAGAAGGGATTTTAAAGCGATTAAACTATTTTAGGGTAAAGAATTTTCTAGAATTTCGGAAGATATGGAACGGTTTTACAGGACCTATAAGATTTTAAAATATTTTAAAAGATTTCACAGAATTTTATAAGATTTTCGAGGATTTCAGTGATTTTAAGGGATTTTAAAGTTCTCAATGTATTAATATATCCTGAATTCTTTTAAATTCTTTGGAATACCTTTGAATTTTTTCAATTCACTTGAATTCTTCTAAATTTACTCAATTCTACTTAATTCAGCGGATTTTTTTGAGATTTTAAAAGTTTTTATTTAATTGATCCAGAGGATCAGTTGATAAAATGATCAGCGGATTTGAAATAATTTAATGTATTTTTTCAAATTCCTTGGCATTTTCAAGAGCTTTAAAAAATCTCAAGGGATTTCAAAAGATTTTAAAGGATTTTAAAAATGTTAGGTTATTTAAAAAATGTACAAAGAAATGTTGTATTTAAACAATTTCAAGGGATTTCCAAGGTTTTTAATAAGGTTAAGGGATTTTAATATTTTAATGGATTTCAAAGAATTTATTTACAAAAAGTGAGGGGTTTCGCAAGGCTTCAAAGATTTGAAGAGATATTCTTTTATTTCTTGCAAATCATTTAGAATTCGCCTTGAATTCTTATTAATGTATCCTGAATTCTTTTGAATTCTCTTTAATTTTCCTAAACTCATTTCAAACTTAATTCAATGAATTTTTTCACATTTTGGATTTTTTTTCAATTCACTTGATCGCTTTCTAAATTTAGCTTGATTTTTTGCATGAATTTCATATAATTCTTCTCATTTTCCTTAAATTCCTATAAATTAACTCAAATTTCACTTAAATCAATGGAATTTTTTCGACTTTCGGAATTATTTCCAATTCATTTGAATTTTTTGTAGTTATTGGTCACTTTTTTGATTAGAAATTAGTACGGCTTCAAAGATTTGAGGAGATTTGAAATTATTTTTTGGAATTCACCCTGAATTCTTAATTTACTAGAATTCTTCTAAACATACTAAATTCTACTTAATTTAGTGGATTTTTAAAAAGTTTTCGGTTTTCAATTCATTTGAATTTTTTTCAATTCATTTGAATTTTTTTTCAATTCACTTTGAATTTTTATGAATTTCATGGAATTCTTCTCGTTTAGCTTTAATTCCTCTAAACTTATTCCAAGTTTACGGAAATTGATAAAAAAGTTTTATTTAAAAAATTGTTTCCAATTCATTTGAATTCTTTTGTATTTAACGTGACAAAAATTACCCTTTGTCTCTATATTTTATTCTATAGGGACTTTGAGGCCTGTAATTATTCTAACAACATGCGTATGAATATCACAACTTTCAATTAATTCTAATCGTCTGCAATCAAAGTGTCCTATATCACAATTTAAATTCATCATCGAATACATTCCAGTTTAAAATTGTTGAATAATCAGGGTTGCTACAAGACCTCGAAAACCTGGAAAAGTCGTGAAAATTTGAGAAAATGACGAGATTTTCTTTATTCGCACTTACTTCAAAGTTTTCATAATTATTTGCGAATTTTAATAACCAGGGTGGTCGCTGGTCAGAAAAAACCTGGAAATCAGGTAATTTTTTGTTGGTCAGGGAAGTCAGGGATTTTGAAGAAAAATAATTGCAAAAGTTAGGGAATTTCTGTAAGAAGCACTTTAAGTAACTTTCAAGAATAATCAGCGCTGCCGCATTTTCACTTTTAGTAACTTTTTTCTCAAGGTATTCCAAAGGATTTTAAAGAATTTAGTGTATTATTTAAAAATTTCAAGGGGTTTTCAAAAGCTTTATAAATTTCAAAGGATTTCCTAATATTTTAAAGAATTTTTAATATTTTAGGGTATGTTAAAAGATTCTAAGGAATTTTGAATATGTTTCTATAATTTGAAGGTATTCCAAAGAATTTTAAAGTTTTTAGGGTATTTTTTTTTAATTCCAAAGGGTTTTCAAGAGCTTTAAAAAGTTTCATGGGATTTCGGAATATTTTAAAGAATTTTAAATATTTTAGGGCGTTTCAAAAGATTGCAAGGAATTTTGAATATATTTTAATAATTTAAAGGTATCCGCTAGGATCTGAAAGATTCCAAACCATTTTCAAGAGTTTTGCAAAATTTCCAAGGATTTCAAAAGATTTCGAAGGATTTTAGGGTATTTATAAAACGTAGGAATTTTCAATAGCTCTAAAAACTTTTAAGAGATTTCAAAAGATTTCAAAGGATTATAAATATTTTAGGGTATTTTAAAAGCTTCCAAGGCATTTTCAACAGATTAAAAAAGGTTCAAGGAATTTCTAAGGATTTTAATGATTTAAAGGGATTTTTAAAAAATTGCATGGGGTTTTAAAGGATTTAATAGAATTTCAGAATATATGAAACAATTTTATAGGTCCTATAACGTTTTATGATGTTTTAAAAGATTCCAAAGGATTTTAAGAGATTTCGTATAATTTCACGGGATTTCGTAATATTTTTATGGATATCAAAGAATTTATTCAAAAGAATCGAGGGATTTCGTAGGATTTCAAATATTTTCCAATATTCAACTATATGAAAAAATATTCAAAGGAATTTTCAATTCATTAAAATAATTTGAAGGGGTTGAAAGAATTGTAACGATTTTAGTCCACTTTTAAAAATTCCGAGGGTTTTTCAAGAGCTTTAAAAAGTTTCAAAAGATTTCAAAGAATTTGAAATATCTTATGGTATTTTAAAAGATTCGAAGGAAATTTTAATATATTTCAATAATTTGAAGGTATTCCGAAGGATTTGAAAGATTCCAAGGAATTTTCATTATGTTTCAATAATTTTAAGGTATTGCAAAGGATTTGAATAGCCTTTAGGGTATTTTTAAAAGATTAAAGAGATTAAATTTTTTTTAAAGGAATTTCCAATTCATGTCTTTTGTCGAAAAATCGTATTTTTTGGTAGAAAAGTAATCTTCTTGTTTGAAAATTATTCTTGTTGGTTCTCTGGTTAAACATAGCTGAAAATTTAACCAGGTATTCATTTTTTGGTTGACGATTGATCTTTTTTAGTTAAAAATGCATGTATTTTGTTAAAAATTTGTTTGTTCTTTGGCAGAAATTAATCTTCCTGGATGAAAATTCATCTTTTTGGTTAAAAGTTCAACTAGTGCAGTTGATGATTCATCATTTTAGTTGAAAATGCATGTTTTTTGTTTATAATTCAACTATTTCAGCTGAAGATACATCATTTTAGTTAAAAAAATCATCCGTTTGGTTGAAAATTAATTTTTTTAACTGAAAATTTAACTATTCCATTTTTTGTTGAAAATTGATCTTTTTCAGTTAAAAGTTCATCTTTTTGACTTAATATTCACCTATTCCTGTTCAAGATCCATTACTTTAATTGAATATCCATCACTGGTTGAAAATTTTTTTTCCAATTTTAACCATTCTACTTTTGGTTGAAAACTGATCTTTTTTAGTTCAAAATTCAACTATTTGGTTGAAACTCGATATTTTTGACTTGAAAGTTCAACTATTTGGTTGTGAATTATTTATATTGTTGAAAACTCGTTTTTTCTGGTAGAACATTAATCTTTTTTCTTGAAAATTCAACTATTTGGTTAAAAATTCATTAATCTTGTTGAAAATACAATATTTTTACACGAAAGGTTAGAAAATTAAAGTGGTTTCAATTAAATTTAATATAGTACCCACATTAATTTGACACTACAGAATTTTAAGTATAAGAAGATAAAATGTTTTAAAAATTATTATTCAAATTCACGAACTTTAGAGACAAATTCATGAAATGATTAATTATGTTTTTAGTATTATTTAATAATTTAATCAATCGATGGTGCTAATATATTCAAGAATATCTTAAAATATAATTTGTCAAAGCTTCTTAAATTATATTAATTCAATCCTTAGAAACTGAAAAAACATTATTTACAACAAACTCGCGAAACAATACACATATTCCGAGTCGATTGTTTTAAAAAAATGCGAAATATTTGAATGTCTTCATATTATGAAAAATTTATACAAAGAAAAAACCTGGAATTTTCAGGGAATGTTTTTCCTGGATTTAAGTAGAAACCCTGGATTACAAGTACTTTAATTTAACAATATTCCCCACTGGAAATCAAGAATAGAGATTCCTAAATGATTATTTTTTGTTCGTTTCAGATATCATTTAAAGGACGTAATCGTCGGGAAAATCTACTTTCTCTTGGTAAGAATAAAGATCAAACACATGGAGATTGCAATTATAAAGCGGGAGAGCACAGGTTCAGGAAATACAACCTTCACGGAAAACGAGACAATAGCAAAATACGAGATTATGGATGGAGCTCCCGTAAAAGGAGAATCTATTCCCATCAGGGTCTTTTTGGCAGGTTACGATTTGGCCCCAACAATGCGAGATATCAATAAAAAGTTCAGCGTTAGGTATTATCTCAATCTCGTTCTGATGGACGAGGAAGATCGCCGTTATTTTAAACAACAGGTACCTTATTTTCTCGCAAATTCGATTTTAAAAACCCCTACTTTAACACTATTTCCCCCTTTTTTAAGAATCTCTCTTTCCCTGTTTTCATGAAACTTCCCTTTTTTCTCGTTTTTTCGCTAAATGTGAACTGAATTAATAAAACCCAATAAAAAATCTAACTCTTTTTGGTTGAAAGTTTATTCTTTTTGGTTATAACTTTTACTATTTTGTTGAAAATTTAATTATTTTGTTGAAAATATAACTATTTGGTTGAAAATTAATTTTTTGGTTGAAAACTCAACTACTTGGTTGAAAGTTAAAACATTCTGTTAAAAATTCATTTTATTGTTTGGAAATCTAACTATTTTGTAGAAAATCTTTTTTTTTTAATGTTGATAATTAATTTTTTGAACTGGAAATTTAATTATTTTGTGATAAGTATAACTATTTAGTTAAAAATTAATTTTTTTGTTGTTGAAAACTCAACTACTTGGTTGAAAGTTAAACCATTCTGTTAAAAATTCATCTTATTGGTTGGAAATCTGACTATTTTGAGAATAGTTAGATTTTTTTATTTTTTTTATTTTGTTTTAAAATTAAACTAATTGATTGAAATTTGAACTATTTTGTGAATATCTCAATTTTTTGGTAGAAAGTTAATCTTATTCGTTGAAAATTCAACTTTTTCATTGAAAATTAACTTTTTTGTTGAAAATGTTGTCTCTTCGAATTCCAAATTCAATTGTTTTCAAGAAAATTCATCTTTGGTTAAATTCTTTTTTTTTTTTTTTGTTTTAAAAACTTTTCTTTAACTGAAAATTCAATAATTCCATTTTTGGATGAAATTAATCTTCTTGGTGAAAAATTAATCTGTTTTGGTGCGAAATCAACTATTTTCTTAAATGTTCGACCTTTTTGGGTTGATTAAATTGTTTTTGATTTTTTAAATATATATTTTTGGTTGAAATATCAACTATCACATTTTTTGTTAACAATTAATCATTTTTCATTGAAAATTCAACTACTTGGTTAATAGTTGAACTCCTTTGCTAAAAATGAACTTTTTTTTTTTAATATTTCTCTTTTTAGTTAGAAATGTATCTGTTTGGTGAAAAATTGAGCTAATTTGTATATTGTTAAAAATTCATCTTTTTTAAAAAGTTAATCTTCGTGGTGAAAAAGTAACCTGTTCTGGTTGATGATTCAACTATTTTGTTAAAAGTTCGTCTTTTTTGGTTGAATTCAACTGTTTTTGATTTTTTTTTTAAATATATTTTTTTGATTGGAATATCAACTATTATATTTTTGGTTTATAATTCATCTTTTTTTACTAAAAATTCAACTACTTGCTTAATAGTTGAAAAATTCATCTCTTTGGTTAATAAATCAACTATTTTGTTGAAAACTCTTTTTTTTTATAATTAATCCATTTAACTGAAAATTTAACTAATCCATTTTTAGATGAAAATGTGTCGTTTTTATTTAAAAATTCAACTTTTTTGGTCGAAAATTTTATTGTTTTGTTGAAAATTCGTCTTCTTGGGAAAAAATTCGTCCTTTTGGATTTAAAATTCAACTGACTTCTAAGAAGTTATTCTTTTTGGCTTAGAAATGCAACTGTTAGTTGAAAATGCAACTGTTTTTGGTTGAAGTTTTATTAGTTATAACACTCGACCATTCCTAATTCGTCCCGTTTCCTTGATAGTGGAACAATATGGTTGTAAATGCAACTTTTTAGTTAAAAATTAATTTATGTTTTTTGAAAATTCAACTATTTGGTAGAAAATGTATCTTTGTAGTTTGAAAATGCAACTATTTGGTTAAAAATTCGTTTTTTGGTTCATAACTCAACTACTTGGTTGAAAGTTAAACAATTCTGTTAAAAATTCATTTTAATGTTTGGAAATCTAACTATTTTGTCGAAAATCTCTTTTTTTAAATTGATAATTAATTTTTTGAACTGAAAATTTAACTGTTCCATTTTTAGTTGAAAATGAAACTATACATTTTTTCATTAAGAATTTTTTTTTTTTTTTTAATTGAACTAATTGGTTGAAAGTTGAACTATTTTCTTAAAATCTCAATTTTTTAGCAGAACGTTAATCTTATTTTTTTAAAAATTCAACTTTTTGGTTGAAAGTTTAACTACTTTGTAAAAAATGTAATTCATTAGTTATAAATCCATCTCCTTAGTTGAAAATTGAACTATTTTGTTGAAAATTCGTTTTTTTTTGTTTAAAAATTAATTTTTCGAATTAAAAAATTAACTATTCCATTTTTAGTTGGAAATTGATAGTTTTTATTCGAAAATTCAATTGTTTTGTAGAAAATTCATCTGGGGTTAAAATTTCTTTGTTTTTTTTTTGTTGAAATTTTTCTTTAACTGAAAATTCAATAATTCCATTTTTGGATTAAATTAATCTTCTTGGTAAAAAATTAATCTGTTTTTGGTTGAGGATTCAACTATTTTGTTAAAAGTTCTTCTTTTCTGGTTGAATTCAACTGTTTTTTATTTTTTTTTAATATATTTTTTGTTTGAAATATCAACTATTATACTTTTGGTTTATAATTCATCTTTTTTTTATTAAAAGTTCAACTACTTGATTAATAGTTGATTTTTTTGGTTAAGAAATTAACTAATTTGTTGAAAACTCCTTTTTTTATTTATAATTAGTTTTTTTAACTTAAAATGTAACGAATCCATTTTGAGGTGAAAATTTATCGTTTTTATTCAAAAATTCAACTTTTTTGGTCTGAAATTTTATTGTTTTGTTGAAAATTCGTCTTCTTGGGCAAAAAAATCGTTCTTTTGAATTTAAAATTCAACTGACTTAAAAATTAATTTATGTTTTTTGAAAATCCAACTATTTGGTAGAAAATGTATATTTTTAGTTTGAAAATGCAACTATTTGGTTAAAAATTCAACTATTTTTTTGAAAATTCAACTGTTTGGTTGTAAATTCTACTTTTTTGTGGCAAATTAAATTATTTGGTTGAAAATTCAACTATTTGATAAAATATTCATCTTTGTAGGTTAAAAATTCAACTATTTCGATAGAAAATTCAACTATCTTATTGAAAATTTATTTTTTTCGTTGAAAATTCATCTTTGCAGATTGAAAATTCAAGTATTTTGTTTTAAAAAACATCTAATTTTTCGAAAATTCAAATATTTGGTTGAAAATTCTTTTTTGTAAGTTAGAAATCCAAATCTTTGGTTAAAAATTCAACTATTTTGTCAAAAAATCATCTTTTTTTATTAAAAATTTCGTTTTTTTATATATTATAAAATTCGTTCTATTGGATTGAAAATTTAACTTTCTTGGTAGATAAGTTCTTTAATGAAAATTCATCTTGGTAAAAAATTCAACAGTCCTCTAACTAGATCGTCTTCTTGTCTTGAATATTCAACTATTTGTTTATAAATTCTACTTTTCTGTAGAAAATTCAACTATTTTGATAAAAAGTCTTCTCTTTTTATACAAAAAAATTCGTCTTTTTGGATCGAAAATTCGTCCTTTCGGATTGAAAATTTATTTTTTTTTGGGGTAGATAAGTTCTTAATTGAAAATTCAAGAGTTTTCTTAAAAATTCGTCTTCTTGGCTTGAAGATTCAACTATTTGGTTAAAATTTCAACTATTTTGTGAAGTTTGAGAGTTTGAGAGTTCAACTATTTGGTTGTAAATGCAAATGTGTGGTGGAAAATTAATTTTGTTTGATTGTTGAAGATTCATCTATTTGGTTAAACAATTATCTATGTTGAAAATGTATCTTTTCGGGTTTAAAAGTCAACTGTTTTCTAAAAATTTCGAAATTTTAGCTCAAAAACTCAACTCTATCCTTGAAACTTCATCTCTTTTGATAGAAAATTAATCTTTTTTGGAAAAAGAACCCTATTAACGAGATAATTTTTTACAGGAAATCACACTATGGAGAAAAGGAGAGAAAAGTAGAAAATCGCAAACAGCCTCGCCTCACTTGCCATCACATTTGGTATCTGCGGAAACTGGATTTCCTCAGGGTGCACCACAAAATGGACCACCTTCTCTGCCTCCCAGTTCCGATCAAATGTCCCCTGAAGCCAGCACAGGATTGGATGATCCTCAGGCACCGATAGAAGGAATGACACGAGAAGAAGGTGACGGTGAAGGTGAGAAAGACACCAGTCCGGAAAGCAATTGAGTCCTGACATGATATTGCTAGACTGTAATCCGTAATTCGTACTGAAGAACTGAAACTCAATTTGCTAAAGATGATACGAGAACAATTTCGCAAAAAGGAATATACGAGGTTATTTTCCACCGATTGTTGTTACAATGCATAGCGTTTTTCCATTTTAGTACCTATACGCGGAGGAAATGAGAAAAGGAGGATGTAAATATTTTGACTGCGAACAACTCTAGAATTACTGGAATAGGCTGTCGGGAAAAGAAGGGACTTTTCTCTATTTCCTGAATCAATTGTCGAATTAATTTTTATTCTTTTGCGATCAAGTGGCGTCTCTGTCATATATGGAATAGATCTAAGTGACTTTGTCTCTCTAAATACCTGAAGCTTTACATATTCAACCGGTTACAATTTCTTGATATTTATTTTTACTTTTTTTTTTTAAAGGTTGGAGGGCGTTCTTAACAAACAAAAAATACCGACTGATAACACGGCTTGCAAAACAAGCCAGAGATCAATGAAACATTTTACACATCGATACTCCAGTTTTAGAGAAAATCAGTGTCCCACGAGTGACGAGAGATGCCTATTTTTCAGTTTTAATGGTACAGATGTATAAATCAAATTATCGTGTTACGCATATTTATATTGCAACGTCCAGATGAATCAGTTATTTTTAGCTGGTCTGATAGTTATATATATATACACGTATTAATGTGCGCACACGTACATAGCTAGATAATTTTCTAAGCCTAGCTAAATCACGTAATGCGATTTGATATCATTTTTTGATATCAACGAGGCGTCAGCATTACTCTGGGATTGGAAAATCATCAGGGGTTTGTGCACTGACGTGTGCATGTATATGTAGATATACATGTCGTAAATGATTAGGAAATTTAGGATTTAGGCTGAAAACCTAGAGAGGAGGAGGAGGAGTTAAGGAAAATCTTCCATTTAGGTATAACGTTTTTTTTTCTAAATACCTGATTTATTCAGGAATTTAGAACACTTTCGGGTAATTTACCTAAATTCCTAAAGCGTTTTAGGTATTTAGAATAAATCTTAAATTTAAGCATAGAATTAGTCTTTATTTTATAATTTATTTAATGTTTAGGATTAAAATATATTCAATTGAAAAGATTGGTTACGAAGCGATTTGCCATCGTTTGACAATTAATAAAAGTGATTGAATATACCATTTTTATTCAATCTTTTCTATTAATTTTATGAGCTACAATATTTGCTTCTTGAAAGTATACTTTTGTTCAAAGACCAAATGAATAGAGAATAGAGTGTAACTCTCATTTTTATTGAAGTAAAACAACGTGCGGGTTCAATAAAAACTATAAGAATTTTATTTTTATATTTTTGTAATTGATACTTAAATTTTTGCAGTACAATATTGCTTCTAACAGTTGCTACAGGTCAGGGAATTTCAGAAAGTCAGGGAACTTAAAACTGCTTAGGGAATGTCAGAAAAAACCTCAGAGAATCAAGGAATTTTCGATAAACTGAAGTTAAAGTTAATTTTATTATTTTGGTGAAGATTCAACAATTTTATTCAAAAGTCATTCTTTTTTATTATAAATTCATCTATTTTGGTAGAAATGTCGTATTTTTTTGATAAAAATCAGAACTGTTTGGTTGAAAATTAATCTGTTTTGATTGAGGATTCAAATATTTTGTTGAAAAATCGTCTTTTTTAGTTGAATTCAACTGTTTTTGGTTTAAAATTAAAATCTTCAATTAAAATAACAGCTATGAACATTTTTTTAGGCCTCATCTTTTTTGTTTGAAAATTCAACTAATTCAGTTGAAAGTGGAACTACTTTGTTAAAAATTGATTTTTTTGGTTGATGATTCATTCATTTCAGTTGAAAGACCTTTTTTTTTGCGTAATTGAACTATTTTTTTGATAATATATTTTTTTAAATTCATTTTTTAACTGAAAATTTAAAGTGTTCATGCTTGATTAAAAATTTATCTTTTTCAGCTGGAAATTTAACTATTTGCATGAAAATTCGTCTTTTGTGGTGACTAAATAATCTTTTTGGTGGAAAATTCACTTGTGTGGATGAAAATTTAACTATTAGATTAAGAATTCTTTTAAAAAGTCACATATTTTATTGTAAATTAATTAATTTTGTTAAAAATTTGTCTGTTTTACGTGAAAATTTAACTATTTTCTTGAAAATTAGTCTTTTTTGTAGAAAAGTAATCTCTTTAGTTGAATCATCATCATTTAAAATAAATATAAATTTTTTTGATTGAAAACTGAACTATTTGGTTGAAAATTTATCTTTTTTAGTTGAAAATTCATGTATTTTGTTGAAAATTTGACTGTTTTGTGAGAACATTCATCTTTTGTTTAAAAATTCAACTATTTGGTTAAAAATTCAATGTTTGGGTTGAATATTCATCATTTCAGTTGAAAAATGATTTCTGTGGTTGAAAATTCGTCTTTTTTTTAAACTGAAAATGTATCTACCTTTTGTTTGAAAATTTATGTGTTTTAGGTGAAAATTCCACTATTTTATTGAAAATTAATCTTTTGACAAAAAAACTAATTTTATTAGTTGAACCTTCATCATTTTGAATAAAATTTAATTTCTTTGTTTGAAAACTTACCTCTTTTGTTAAAAATTCATCTATTTTGTTGAAAATTTCTCTTTTTTGGTATAAAATTCATCTTTTGGGTTAAAATTCAACAATTTGGTTAAAAATTCAATTTTTTAAATTCTTTTTTTGAAAATTCGTTTTTTTAGTTAAAAAATAATTTTTTTACCGAAAATGTAACTTTTCCTTTTTTGCTTAAAATTCAACTTTTTTTGTTAAAAATCTATATTTTTAAATTGAAAACTGAACTGTTTTGCAGGACATTAGACTTTTTGGTTTGAAAGTTCAATATTTTCGAAGAGATTTGTTTTCTTTATTGAATGAAAATCTTTCTCGTTTGAAAGTTCATTTCATTTTAAAAAAATTTTTCTTTTTGGTTTGAGAATTAGTCTCTTTTGGTTGAAGATTTAACCAATGTGTTGAAAATGCGTATTTTTTTGGTTTAAATCAAAAGTTTTTTATTGACAGTTAAAATATTTTTTGATGGAAATATCAACTATTACATTTTTTGTTGAGAATTCGATTCTTTTTTTGTCGAAAATTCATCACTTTGGTTGAAAATTCCTTTTTTCTTTGTTGAAAATGAATTGTTTTAACTGAAAATTTAATTCTTCACTAAAAAGGAATAAAATAAATTTAAAAGCAACTTTTTTTTATTTAACGATATTGATCTCCTAGGTGTACGGTTATTTTTGTACCTAAAAGAAAAATTTTATACGGTCCGGGAAAATAAGAAATTGTTAAGGGAAAAGTCACGACATTTTCAGGTCTTGGAAAAAAGTATACTTTCAAGAAGAAAAGATTGTTGTTTATAAAATTAATGAAAAAGATTTAATAAACATCGCTTTGGGATAATTCTTTTAAATTATACTACTTTAGCCTATTTTAATTTTAAACTCTAAATGAATTATAAAATAAAATAAAGACTAATTCTACGTTTAAATTTGAGATTTCTCTAAATACCCTAGGTTTTTAGCCAAGACCCGAAGTTTCCTAATCACCTACGGCATATATAAATTCACCGCGTGTGTGTGTGTGAGTGACGAATATACAGATGCACCACATACAAAGTCTATTAATCACAGATAACAAATTGCTGCATTCTTTCATCGAAGCAATGACGCATTTCGTGTAAATGGAACTTGATAACTGTTTCAGTTTGATTTGTTTCTATTCGAGGAGGAATGAATTTGGCGAGTCAATTAAATTTAAGAGGTTTGTGTAATATCTCTAGTTTGAGATTGGTTCTCTTTCGAAAAATGAGAGAGAATTTAGGAAAATTATGAGGAAATTTAGTTCAACTTGATAGGAAATTTATATTTTAAGAAATTGTTAATGTTTCTCGTGAACTTCGATGAAAGAATGAGTATTAGAAAAGACAAGAAAAAAGAAAACATTACATTTTTTAACGTCCGACGTAACTAGGATGCAATTGTAAAATTATCAGAGTCGCGTAATATATATTGTGCGATATCAGGTATTTCACACTGTTTAGGTTTTGCGAGATGAAATCTTATCTTCTATATTTTTTGTTATTTGTTGACCAAAAAATGATTAAGTGAAAGAGTGCGATGAGAGTGAATCGTAGTATATTTTACATGTGAAATACTGTATATACATATAGATATATTATATATATATTATGATACGATACTCGAACACTTGTATATTTCAATCTACTAATTATATTGCACCGAGATGTTCGGTGTTGAATTTCAGCAAGTCTAGTTTCGTCAGCCTCTGTTCTTTCCAGTCCACTGTTTTTTCAGTTTTAATTTCATTTCTTCGCAGTTTTTTATCGAATTTTTTATTGTACAGAGCTTTAACAGGGTGTCCAAAGATCTTGAAAACCTGGAATTCTCCTTGAACTCTTTTTAAACCCTGAAAACCTGGAAATATCTTTGAATTTTTTACGAGAACCTTGAATTTGAATTTTTTCTTTTAAAACAGTTATTTTATTGAAATGCAAAGAGTAATTTGAATCTTTTAGTCTAGAATGAAAGAAACATCTCGTTTAGAAGAAATCTTGCTACTGAAAAGTTGTTTATTTTTCGAGATATGATTTATCTTTTGGTCATTACAGAATAAATAGAGATTTCAAGGCACTTTTTGTAGACTGTATCAATTTTAATGTTTTATAGATTGCAATGAATATACTTTAATATTGTGAATAATTCTATAAGTGTTTAATATCTTCTGCGATAATATAGAATGTTAAAATATACATCTTTGTGATATTCAACTTACAAATTATAAAAATTATTAGTGGAAAATTTCTATGGTAATTCAATTTCAGAATTAGAATGAGTTATGGTCACGGTTGAACACTCTGTTTTTCAGTGTACACGAGATTTTAAAAGGTTACAAAATATTTTTAAGGATTTCAAAATATTTAAAAGGATTTTGAACGCTTCACAATGATTTCACGGGTTTCAAAGATTTAAAAACTTTCAATAGATTTAAAGAATTTCAAAACATTTCAAAAGGTTTCAAAACATTTTGGAAGATTTAACAAATAATTCAATGATTTCAAGATTTCAAGGATTGCAAAGATTCAACAAAGGCGTGTACACTAGATTTAAAAGATTTCACAAAAACTTTCTAATTATTTCGAAGATTATAAAATATTTCAATGATTTTAAACGATTAAAAATATTTCAGATTTCACAAAGTTTTTAAATATTCCAGTGATTTCAAACGAATACAAAAGATTTCAGAAAAATTCCACAAATATTTCCAAGAATTCATAGGGATTACAAAAGATTAAAAAAATTTTCAAGATTTCAAAAAGTACACCAGATTTTAAAGATTTAAAAACACTTAAAAATTATATAAGATTTCACAAAGATTTCATAAAGATTTTGAATGTTTCAATGATTTCGAACGAATACAAAAGATTTTACAAATATTTCAAAAAATTAATAGGGATTTCGAACGATTTCAAGAATTTTCAGGATTTTAAAAAATACACCAGATTTTAAAGATTTAAAAATACTTCAAAGATTAAAAATATTCCAGTGATTTCAAACGAATACAAAATATGTCAGGATGATTTCCTAAATATTTAAAAGAATTAATAGTGATTTCAAAAGATTTCAAAAAGTACACCAGATTTTAAAGATTTAAAAACACTTCAAAGATAAAAGAAAGATTTCAACATTTTTTAGAAGATTTTAAAAGAGTTCACAAAGATTTCAAATATGGCAGTGATTTCAAACGAATACAAAATATTTCAGAAAGATTTCGCAAATATTTCAAAAAATTCATAAGGATTTCAAAAGATTTCAAAAAGGATACAGTACACCAGATTACAAAGATTTGAATAAATTTTAAAAATTAAAGAAATAGTTCACAAAGATTTCATAGTAAATTCAAAAAATTTACAAAAATTTCAAAGATTTTAAAAGATTCCAAAAAATTTCTCAAAGATTTCACAGAAACGTCAATATTTTACAAATATTTTAAATACTTCAAAATATTTGAAAGATATTAATGATTTCAAAAACTCTACAAAGATTTAAAAATATTCCCAAAGATTTCACAAAGACGACATACGTTCACAAAAAATTAAGAATTTGTTTATGTATGGTTCTGCTTTCTGTAGAAATTATTGGCCAATAAATAATTGACTCATTTTTTTACATGTATAACAAACGGTTATTTCCTTATTTAATGTAAAAAAAAAGGAGACCTGGAAAAACTTGATTTTTTGATCTGGAAAACCTGGAAAAGACCTTTAATTTTGTTCCTAAGAATCGCTGGACACCGTGTTTAAATCATCAGCGTTTTATAAAATCTGATCAGTTCATTTTTAGTCACTTTTCAAAGAAAAATTCGCTATAGTCACTTTTTAAATGAAAAGATGTCTTGTCATTTTTCTTTCAATTAATTAAAACAGAGAACCGAATGGTTAACGACTGTTTAATTCAAGTCTATACCTATTTCTGAATTTGCTTGAATTCTTTTAAATGACATTGAATTCTTTTCAATTCCTTTGAATTATTTTAATTTTATTTGAATTATTTTTTAATTCCTTTGAATTCTTTTTAATTCACCCTGAATTCTTTCAAATTCTTTGGAATTTTTTTATTCGCGTTGAATTCTTTTGAATTTCTTTTAATTTAATCTATTCAAAGAATTTACAAATTATTTTTTTTATTCGCGCTAAAGTATTTTTAACTCATCTTGAATTGCTAGGCATTTAATCAATTTTTTTTCAATTCCCATTCATTCTTCTAAATTTATTTTAAATTTAATTGATTCAGTGAAATTTTTAAATAATTTTTTATTTTCTTAAAATTTACCTTGAATTTTATTGAATTTCATCGAATTCTTCTCATTTGGTTTAAATATCTCAAAATTCACTCAAATTTGATTTAATTCATTGTTTTTTTTCATATATATTTTTTAAATTATCTTAACATTTTTTAAGTAACCCTGAATTATTTTTAAGTAATTTTGAATTCTTAGGAATTTCATGAAATTATTTTGAATTCACTTAAATTTTTCTAAATTCGCTTTAAATTTGATGAATTCAATAAAATACAAATTTTTTAATTCACCTTCATTTGTAAATCTAAATTCTCTTAAATTTTATTTAATTCAATGTTTGTTGATTTTTTTGATTCTCTAATAAATTGTATTGATTTTGGCCTGGATTCTGTTTGCTCCCATTTTACTCAAATCAAGGGAAATTTGTTTATTTTTAAATTTTATTCAATTCACTCGAATTCCTATGAATTTAAGTAAAGTCTTGAATTCCCTTGAATTCTGTTAAATTCACTCCAATTTTACTGAAATCGGAATCTGTATTTTGATTTTTTAAACAAATTTTAAAATCATTTGAATCCACTTAATTTTTTCCAAATTCAGGTTAATTAATTCAATAAAATAAAAAATAAACTTTTTTAATTCACCTTGAATTTTTGCAATGTTCCTCGAATTTTTCTCATTACCTTTCTCTAACTGCACTCAAAATTTTTTTTTTTTAAAATTTTTAAATTTTAATTTTCTTACATTTTGTTGAATTCGCCATGAATTCTATTGGCTCCTATTTCACTCCATTCAAGAGATTTTTTATTTATTTCTAACGTTTTGTTGAATTCATTCAAATTCTTCTAAATTTACTAAAATTTTACTGAACATTTTTTTTTCATAATTTTTTTTCATTTCATTTGGAATTCATCCTGAATTTTTATTAATTTATCCTGCTCTCTTTTAAATAGTTTTAATTTACCCTGAATTATTTTGAATTAATCTCGAACTCCTATTAATTTTGTCGAATTCTCTTGAACCCCCTTCAATTCTTCTTCATTAACTTTAATTTTACTAAAATCAATGTAATATTTCGAATTTTTAAAATTTTCTTCAATTAATTTGAATTAATTTGGAATTCATCCTGAATTCTGTCAAATTCTTTGGGATTTTCTTAAATTTTTGTTTAATTCACCTTTAATTCTTTTGAATCCTCATAAATTCATTCTTTCTTTTTGATTCTCTTACATTTTGTTGAATTCGCCTTGACTTCCGTTTACTCCCATTTTACTTAATTCAAGGAAAATTACTTGATTTTTACAATATTGTTTAATTCACTCAAATTCTTATGAATTCAGCCAGTATTCTTATTAATTTATCCTTAATTATTTGAAATTGTCTTGAATTTTGTTTAATTTACTCAAATTATTATGAGTTTCATCAAATTCTCTTGAATTCCATTGAATTCTTCTAAATTCACTCCAATTTTACTGAAATCAATGAAATTTTTTTAATTTTTAAATTTTTCTTTATTTCATTTGAAGCTTTGGAATATACCCTGAATTCTTTTGGATTTAACTTTAATTGTTCTGAATTCACTTTGAATTCTTTCTGAGTATTTGGTTGAAAATTTATTTTTTTTTGCTAGAAAATTTATCTTCTGGGTTGAAAATTCATTTTTTTGTAAACAGTCAACTATTTTGGCTGACAATTCAAATATTTGGTTGAAATTGAACTTTTCCCATGAAAATTCTTATTTTCTGGGTTAAAAATTAAATTGTTTTGTATAAAATTCTTCTATTTTGGTAGAAATTTCGCATTTTTTGTTTTAAAATGCAACTGTTTTGTTGAAAAATTTCTTTTAAATCAAAAAATATTAAATTTCCACCAAAAGAGAAGAATTTTATACAAAAAATGAATTTTTAAGCCAGAAAATATAAATTTCCAAACAAAATAGTTGAATTGTCAACCAAATAGTTAAATTTTTACCAAAAAGATGAATTTTCAACCAAGAAGATTAATTTTCTAGTAAAAAAGACGAATTTTCAACCAAATATATAAATTTCCAATCAAATATAATTTATTGAAAATTTGTATAATTTTTTTCTGACAAAAAATTTAGTTATTCAATTTTTAGTTAAATATTGATCTTTTTGTGGTTGAAGATAAACTTTTTTGTAACAAATTCTTCTCTTTCAGTAGAAATTTCATATATTTTTGTTTAAAATGCAAGTGTTTGGTTAACAATTTTATTTCTAATAAAAAATATGAAATTTCTACCAAAAGAGAAGAATTTATACAAAAAATGGAATTTTTAACCAAAAAAATATTATTATTCACCAAAAAGTTCATTTTTGAACCAAAATAGTTTAATTTTCGCCGAAACAGTTGAATTTTGATCAAACGATGAATTTTTGACCACGAAGATTAATTTTCTAGCAAAGAAGACAAATTTGAAACAAAGTCTATTGTGTTGAAAATTCCTTTTCTTCGGTTGAAAAGTAATTTTTTTCGGTTGAAAATTAATTTTTTTTTAACTGAAAATTTACCTATTCCATTTCCGGTTGAAAATTGATTTTTTTTTTAGTTCAAAACTCAACTATTTTATTGAAAAATTATGTATCTGATTGGAAATTCATCTTTCTTGGTAGAAAATTAATCTTCTTTGTCGAAAATTTATATTTTTGGTAAAAATTCAACTGTTTGGTTGACAATTTCTTATATTTTGGTTTAAAATGTGATTGTTTTGTTGAAAATTATTTTTGTTAACTGTAAATTACTAAATTAATCTATTCCAGTTTCGGTAGCAAATTTGTCTTTTTCACTAGAAAATTAATCTTCTCGGTTGAAAACGCCGCTGTTTGTTAAAAATTCACCTATTTGGTTTGACTAAAAATTTAACTATTTGGTTAAAAATTTAACTGTTTTGTTGAAAATTTAACTATTTCGTTTAAAATTCATGTAACTGTTTAAAAATTGGTGTTTTTTTCTAAAAAAAAATAATCTTCTGGGTTTAAAATTCATCTTTTAAGCAAAAATTCCACTATTTGGTTGACAATTAAACTATTTGGTTAAAAATTAACGTTTTTGTTCAAAATTATTTATAATTTCTGGGTTGAAAATTCAATTGTTTCGTACAAAATTATCATATTTTGGTAGGGATTTCATATTTTTTGGTTTAAAATGCAATTGTGTCGTTGAAAATGAAGTTTTTTTACTGAAAATTTAAATATTTCATTTTTGGTTGAAAATTGGTCTTTTTTGGGTGAAAATTTAACTGTTTTATCGAAAATTTATATATTTTGGTTAAAAATTCAATTGTTTTATAGAAAATTCGTCTTCTTGGTTTGAAAATTCTTCTTTTTTTCGGTAGAAACTTCTTAAAATTTGGTTTAAAATGGAATTGTTTGGTTGAAAATTAATCCTTTTTGCTTGAGGATTTGAATACTTTGTTGAAAACCATTTTTTTACAGTAATTGTAACTATTGTATTTTCGGGTGAAAATTTCAATTTTACTTTTTTCAAAATTTAAGCAGTTGGTTGAAAATTCTACTTTGTAGCATGAAAAGTCAAGTATTTATTTAAAAATTAACCATTTTAATTATAAATTTATCTATTTGGTTAAAAATGTAACTGTTTTGGTTAAAAATTCTTTTTTTTTTAATTAATTTTTTCAACTGAAAATTTAACTATTCCATTTTTTGTTGAAAACTGATATTTTTTAGTTAAAAATTAAACTTTTTAGTTAAAAAATAAACTTTTGAGATTGAAAAGTCATATTTTGTGGGTTAAACATTCAATTTTTTTGTAAAAAATTCGTCTTTTTGTAGAAATTCCTTATATATTTTGGTTTAAAATGTAATTGCTTTGTTGGAAATTATTTTTGTTAACTGTAAATTTATCTATTTCGGTTTCGGTTGAAAACTTGTTTTTTTTTTCTAATTCGACCACTTTGTTGAAAATTCAACTTTTTAAGATGAAAAATCAACTGTTTGGTTAAAAAGTCATCATTTTAGTTAAAAATTTCTCTTTGGGTAAAAATTTAACTATTTTGTTAAAAAATCATTTTTTTATGCTGAAATTGAAAATTTTTAACTGAAAACTCAACTATTTTGTTAAAAATTTATATATTTGTATGCAAATTCGTCTTTTTTGATAGAAAATTAATCTTTTTGGTTGAAAATTCATCTTTTTGTTAAAAATTCTACTATTTCGTTGAAAACTTATGTATTTGATTGAAAATTCGACTTTTTTCTAGAAAATTAATATTTTGGGCAGAAAATTCAACTTTTTGATTGAAAATTAATTTTTTTGTTAGAAAATTCATATTTTCAGGGTTAAAAATTCAATTGTTTTGTAGAAAATTCGACTTCTTGGTTTCGACATTCTTTTTTTTTGTAGAAATTTCTTATACTGTGGTTAAAAATGTTATTGTTTTATTGATAATTATTTTTGTTAACTGTAAATTATTAAATTAAATTATTCGAGTTATGGTTGAATTTTTTCTTTTTTTTTTCGTTGAAAATTTGACCATTTTTGGATGAAAATTCAACTTTGTAGAATGAAAAATCAACTATTTGTTTAAAAACTCATCATTTTAGTTGAAAATTCCCCTCTTTGGGTAAAAATTTAACTATTTTGTTAAAAAAGTAGTTTTTTCGTTTGTTAAAAATTAAATTTTTTAACTGAAAACACAAATATTTTGTTGAAAATATATGTATTTTCTTGAAAGTTTATGTATTTGCTAAAAATTTAACTATTTTGTTTACACTTGAACTATTTTAGTTAAAAATTAAGTTTTTTGTTGAAATTTCATATTTTCTGTGTAAAAAATGCAATTGTTTTGTATGAAATTATACTCTTTTGGTAGAAATTTCATATTTTTATCTTTAAATTGAAAATTTAACTATTAAAAAAAAACGTTTTCTTTCGTTGTGAAAAATCAAGTTTTTTCACTAAAAATTTAAATATTTGGTTGAAAATTTAACTGTTTTGTTGAAAATTCAACTATCTTGTTGAAATTTTATGTATCCGTGATTTAAAAATTCGTGCTTTTTATTAAAACATTAATCTTCTTGGTTGAAAATTCATCTTTTAAGTCAAAATTCAATTGTTTGGTTGAAAATTAAACATTTTGGTTATAAATGAACTTTTTTGTTCAAAATTATGTATATTTTTTGGGTTAAAAAATTCAATTGTTTCATATAAAATTCTTGTCTTTTGGTAGAAATTTCATATTTTTTGCCTTAAGATTCAAGTTTGTGGTTTAAAATTGAACTATTTTGTTGAAAATTCATTTTTGTTTTTTTAATTGAAAATTTTACTTTTTTTGTTGAAAATTCATATTTTCTTTGTTAAAAATGCCAATTTTTTGTAGAGAATTCGTCTTCTTGGTTTGAAAATTCTTTGTTTTTTTTTTTTTTTTAAAATTTTTTTTTTTTTTTTTAAAAATGTCAATTTTTTTTTGAGAATTTGTTTTTTTGGTTTTAAAATTTTTTTTTTTTTTTTTTTTTTTTGTAGAAACTACTCACAATTTGGTTTAAAATAGAATTGTTTGGTTGAAAATTATTCTTTTTTGTTTGAGGATTTTAATATTTTGTTGAAAATAATTTTGTACAGTAATTGTAACTATTTGGTTGAAAATTCAACTTTGTAGTATGAAGAGTCAAGTATTTGTTCAAAAATTAACCGTTTAATTAAAAATTCCTCTACTTGGTTAAAAATGTGTTTTTTTTTAATTAATTTTTTAACTGAAAATTTAACTATTGAATTTTTCGTTGAAATTTGGTCTTTTTTAGTTGAAAATTCAACTGTTTAGTTGAAAATTCGTGTTTTTGCTAGAAAATGAATCTTCTTGGTTCAAAAGTCATCTTTTTGTTAGAAAATTCAAGTTTTTAGTTGAAAATTAACTTTTTATATTGAAAATTTATATTTTCTGCGTTAAAAATTCAATTTTTTTTGTAGAAAATTCCTGTTTTTGGTTTGAAATTTTTTTTTATAGAAATTTCTTATATTTTGGTTTAAAATATAATTGTTTTGTTGTTTTGTTGTAGGATGAAAAGGCAACGATTTGGTTAACAATAAAAATTCACCTTTTTTGATAAAAAATTAATCTACTTGGGAAAATTCATCGGTAAAAATTAAACTATTTGGTTGACAATTCAAATATTTGGTTGAAAATTAACTTTTTTGTTGAAAATTCATATTTTCTGATTTAAAATGCAAGTGTGTGGTTTAAAATTGAACTATTTTGTTGAAAATTCATTTTTGTTTTTTTAATTAAGTTTTTTAATTGAAAATTTAACTATTTTGTTGAAAATAATTTTTTTACAGTAATTGTAACTCTTGCATTTTCGGGTGAAAATTTCCATTTTTTTCAAAATTTAAACATTTGGTTGAAAATTCAACTTTGTAGTATGAAGAGTCAAGTATTTATTCAAAAATTAACCGTTTGATTAAAAATTCCTCTATTTGGTTAAAAATGCGTTTTATTTTTAATTAATTTTTTTAACTGAAAATTTAACTATTGAATTTTTTGTTGAAATTTGGTATTTTTTAGTTGAAGATTCAACTGTTTAGTTGAAAATTCGGCTTTTTGCTAGAAAATGAATCTTCTTGGTTAAAAAGTCATCTTTTTGGTAGAAAATTCAACTTTTTAGTTAAAA
>JAABKJ010000377.1:0-51315 GCA_011634705.1 Andricus grossulariae | reverse complement strand
CCACACATCACTACTTTACCACCGAGCAATTCACGCCTACCCCGAAAGGGAAACGGCTTAATGATATAATAATAATGCAACTTCAAAATAAAGGTCTTTAGTATTGATCAAACAAATTTAAAGCTTTTATAGATACGCGATTTTCATTTTACAGCTTTCGAAATAGGAACTGATTGTAATTAACAATTAATTTTAATTAAAAAGCCTACAAAATTGATTGAATTAAAAATCTAACTTTTCGAAAATAAACAGTCCAGAGAGGAGAAACATTTAAAATTAAAGCTACGAAAATGATCAATTTAATACTTATAGTGTACGTTTTCAAATTAGTAGCTTTCTCACAAAAAAAATAAAAACAAAGAGGCTTAAAATATTAACATTTAAAATTCAGGCCGCAAATCTCCTAGTTTGAATCACTAGTCTAACTTCTAGTGTAACAGATTTCTCTTTCCCCCTTTTCTCAACCATTATTTTACTTAAAAAAAAATCAAAGAACGTCTCGGATGAGCAAATGTCTGTAACGTCATGTCGAAACAGAAGTGCAAAATCACTGAAAAAGCTGGTAAACCAGAGATAATTGTAAATGGAAAGTAGTGTCTCGTCTGATACGTATGCATGCGACCGTAGCCAACGAGCAGACGCTTTTCGTAAAGTGATGTACATTCATGTCGCGCATAAGGGCTTCTGGTCGTAAAATCGAGAGTCGGCTTGTCGTCTAAGACTCTAAGCTAAACGATGTAGAAAGGACAAACTAAGACACTACTTACCGACAGAGGAAGTCTCTCTCGCCCAGGCATAGCTCCAAGCAGTGTTGACGTGAAGACGCGTTTGTGCTTCTCTTCGTGTGACCCTGGAGACGATGTCCTTGCACTCTGTCGATGCACCATGCACGTTCACATGGTTTTACCGCTAGGCAGCTCTTTTGGGCGTAGATTGTGAAAACCGGAAACTGAGACTGAGACAGCGCGCCTGTAATAAGAAGCAAACAATTGTTGAGTCTTGTTAAAATCATAATGCACAGTTAGTAACATGTAAAAGTATAGGGAAGTAGCCTCTAGTCCATTATTTAACATAATGCAGCATAGCCTAGAGAGTGCTTCTTCAAAGATTTTCAATTTTTCTTCCAAGATAGTACATCAACCTTATAAAAAAAATAATTAGATCCAATACAAAAAATGGAGAACAAAGCATAAAGCTTATAGGAGAAAATGAAATTTATAATTGCAGTATTCCTTCAGAGTTTTTAATTACTGCATGGCAAACTGAAATATTAATTACAAAGTGAAGCTACGGGTAGTAAGAAAACTATCTCGAGGAGAGATGGTTTACAGAGCAAATTTTTTTTTTTTTATCGAAAACTATTTTAATGGAGAAGGCAATTATCAACATTTGATCAGTTAAAACAGGATCAAACATCAAAAGGCGTAGTTTAGCAGTGTTCATTAGTCAGGATAGTAGTCCTCTCTACAAGTGCTCTGTGGATGTAGCAATTAATCTCCAGAGTGATGCCAGATTCGCTCGGTGACTGGCGAGAAAGTTTCACTTGCCAGGTACCTTAGGGACATTCCAAAATATACGAGAGACATCGATCTCCTGGGGGCAAGCTGTTCAATTATCTGCTTTTGGCAGATCACGTCTCACGTTTCGCAATACGTTGCCCAGTTTCAGTGAGTGGCGGGTAGCAATAGTTATAGTCAACGATAAAAGGCAACACGGAGTAAAAATGATATATCTATCGGTAGAACTCGGAATTGTAGGAAAATATTACTCGTTAGAGCACAGAGAAAGTCACACTACAGTGATTGGTCCTCACTTCCAGGACTTTCGCAGTATTCCAGGTAGGAATTTTATACTGGCACTGTACTGCGCCAGACTACTTATGGTACTGTCCCAGTACTGGCGGAACCCCTAATGAAAACTATATTCTTTAGTAGCACACTGCTGACTTAATAGTTGCCAAAAGATTGTATTAAGCATGTGTGAATGGTACTGGGCCAGTTATTGGCCAGTTGTAGGCCAGTACAGAACATAGTTATCATTAGGGGTTGGCTAGTACTGATTCGCTAACATCGTTTCAACCTGGGATATATCTATTTTGGGTTTTAACTTTTTTTAGCTCCCCAACTTTCATAAATTACATCCCTGTCAGTACAATATATGCCCGACAAATTGGAAAAGAACCGAGATCATCGACTGTACAATCCGATCATGATTTACGCGGGGCCCAGCTCCGCTTCATTTTCATGTGATATTCACTGTAGCGAATAATTGATCAACGTTAATTTTGCAATTTAACGTGTAACATGGATTAATTGCACTGGGGGTATGCCCTTCGGTTATACGCTACGTTAAATGAGTTTTATTGCATATTCGACACGCTCAGAGTCGCTGATTGTGAACACACCTTCAATTTCAGCTCTGAGTGAGGAGGCGTGATTTTCGTTAGTGTAACTTCCATTCAATAAGCCAATCAATTTCTAAGTATAAATTATTAATTTTGTGCTTGTATTTGAAAACCTGAAAGGCTTGTTTTACATGTTTCGGTTATCGAGATTCATGCGAAAGGGACCAACGAAAACATCGGTGGGGTTACCACAGACAAGCAGTGTACGATGGGATACGTCCATTATATCAAGCAATATGTACCTCTGTAAACCGATCTTTGATATACGAGGGACGTTTAGACCCTGCTGAGGTTCAAGCGGCATGGTCTGCACAACATGAGAAGTCCCGATAATTCCAAGAATGTAGTTTACATATACTATTATATTTCCAATTCATAAAATAAATGTGGAGTAGTTTTCAGGTTTTTAGGTTCAAATTAAAAATATTGATAAAGGACTAAAAAATTTTAATTTATATTTAATCAGTCGCCTCAGATCAAAAAACGCGGAAAAATCGATTTTTAGATTTTTACATCAAACCATGTTTTTTATTTGCTCTTTCATAATAAAAAATATTATTCCTATATCTGAATAAATCGAATTGTTATTAAGTTGCAAAGTGATGCCCTCTTTTGGAGTTCCTAAAGTGGACCGCCTTTTCAATCGCTCCCTCTGTAGAATGAAGCTACCGCGCGTTAGGTCCCTTTCTTCGCGGGCGGTCACAAGTATTAAAATTAAATAGAGTACTCGCATTTTTGAAATTTTTGATTTTCAAGAAGAATAAAAATTAAGAAGTAAATAAGATCAGAATCTATACGTGCATAGGAAATTCTCCACATACGGGGAACATTTGTGTTTCGAACCTGCAGTTACTATACCAAACAGTTATTCTTTATAAAACTTAGTAACCTTCTTCATTTTAGTACAATCTAATACCTCTGTATATTCGTAGATAAAATGTAATTATACAAGTGTGTCCCTAAATATTGTCGTTCGTTACGGTAGCCGAATCTCCACTACTTTTTATTAAATTTGGATTGATTCCTTTTGTTTTCAAAGTGTAAAAATTAATTTTGTATGATTTTCTGATACCATCACATTGGATAAAATAACCTCCTTTCCGCTTTTCAGGGGCAAAACGGAGTATGCAGTATGTAGCTCCTAAAAAATGTTATCATAATTTAATTTAAATCGACAATTTAAATTGTCTTATTTACAAGTAATGAAGAAATCAAACCTAATTCCTTGCGTTATCAAATAATCATACATTAACTCTTTTCAAATTTTCAAAAACAGCAAATTTTACAAATGAAAGTTTTGTTATTTGTTATTTTACGTTCATTATGTGAATATGTTATTGCATTATGTTGCTTTGCTTATAATCAGAGTACATAAGCAGAAAGCTCGAAAACTGAAAATGTTACTATGAGCCACAAGTATTTTAGGTAATATTGAAGCGTGAAGAATCTAGGAGCCATTCTTTTGGAGCCAAAAAACATCATTTGTATGAAAATAAAAAAATTTGAAACAATTTTGAAAAAAAAATTCTTTTACCAAAATTGTCCTGTATGTGAAGAATCACTCATATAAAAGACACATAAATTAATAAACAACATTTTTTACTAAGTTTAATTTTTTTTTTCAAACATAAAATCCTGTGGATTTGCAAATTATATGCGCACCAATGAAATGAATATTGAAGTTAAGACACAGACATTTTCAATTAAGAATGACTTAATTTGAAATGCATAATAATAATAGTAATTATTATTATTATTATTATTATTATATCATTAAGCCGTTTCTTCAATTCTTAACGTTTTTAATGCAAAATTGTGTTATTGCAAACGCTTAGAAGACTCGAATTCTTTGGTAATGGAAAGAGCAGATAATAAAAGTCATGTCCAGCATGAACGTTCAGTGCTCTATAGCAATTGCATATACGCCTACTGTCAGGCATCTGTCTGCAAGCGGATAATTGTGGGTGGTCGTTACGGTGACTTAACGTGCCGTGTAAAGTCACAGTTTTGCAACTAGCTTTATCGGACATAGCGTACTTGTTCTTGCTTTACGTCCACATTATATCTCTAATTTTATAATAATCTGTATTGACAAGGTAAATTCAACCATGATTGTACGAGTAAGAATTGCATGTTGTTGATCGATATCCGACCCTCGTCTCATCTGTTCAAATTTGCATAATATGACGTTTCCGTCGATTTTACTCTTGGAACTAATATTACAGATAAGATGAGTTTAGCATGTATACGAAGTCTGAATACGAAGATCCTTGGACGTTAGCCAACGTTTTCAATCGCCCTTTGCACTCGACAGCATAGACTTTCTTCGTCCTCCATCCACTGAACTTTTTGCATTCCCTCTCCCTCGTTTTCTATAGACAGTGATGCAATTCCGCGAATCGAATGCATTCGTACTTTTAGCATTGCTAGACCTCCCTTTCCTCTTACTATTTTCTCTTTCTCTTCCTCTCTGACCTCTGGCTTTGCTTTGGGAATGCGTCATGTACTTGACTTGTAGCACGCTCTCATTCACTTTACTTTAAAAAAATTCAAGGGTTCCCTGCACCTCGAATATCACATTTTCTAACCACTCTCGAAACTTGCCTTACACAATGCATCTAATTTGTATAAAATGTTTAAATTACTAGTCTAGTGGTAATTCTATTATAGAACCCAATAGTATCGAGTTGAACGAACAAGAGAGTGTAGAATTGTAGGAACTTAATCCAGCAGATATGAAAAGGTGAGAAAGCAGAAGGGAAATGCAAACGGAAATAGAGACTGTGATTGTGTTAGGGGAAGCATAATGTAGTTGCAAGCCTCCTTCGCCCAATTGTAAGTATGCTTCTAATTTGCGAGCATGTACTGGCTACAAGAATTTAATACCCGAAACTGCGCCCAGAAACACAACCAGCTTCGTTGCCCATGTGCTCGACATGGTGAGCTACACGCACACGAGTCGTCGACGACCCGCGGTGTGCTTAGGCACACATAGAAGCAAACTGCCTGTACGTACGTATTTTCACATAAGGAAAGGAAAAAGCTTGTCCAGTAACGTTATTACTTTGCATGATTCTCCGGAATCTATTCACACCTCGTAGATTGAAGCACACCGCGACAGAATTGAATATTCGGCTGCTACAACAAGTTACCTTGTACCTACAATGGGGTACAAACTGTAAGTGCGGCACGGTCAATTACACGATTTACATTCCCACTGCAAAGCGAAGACAATTTTCCAGGAGGTACCTGTTACTTGGCATGTGCTACGCATCATCGATCTTTGAAAATTGCTTGCAAATCGTAGCCATTCAGAAATCGTCATTATTTAGTCACGATACACAACTACGAGGTATTAGACTGTCGTACTTATGCATTCGTTATCTCTAACGAGTCAAGAATGTATTATATACTCCCAGAACATTTCAGATGCGTAATAAATGTATAGTATGCATGTACCTTGTTTGTCGCTCAGATTTTGAGCAGGCATGCGAATACTAAACAGACCGATTTTAAACAAGAGTAATTAGGATTCAATTTCGAACAAGTTGTGTGTGAAATCTTGTACGAAACACTTTAAAGTTAACTTACCGTTTCGAATCTTTTATCAGCTTTAACAATAATTACAGCATAATTAAGAAGTGTATTAAAACTGCAAAAAAGATACAGTACAAAAAGTAGTAACTACTCTCTCGATATAAGATTCTCAGAATATTGTAATATGCGTGCTTGCGCGCTTATATCTGTGACTCTTTTCGTTACATGTGACCCTGCCACGCAAAAAACTTACATATCTTCCTCATTAAAAATATGAAATGTGATGTAAATAAGGCTTCGACTGAGTTTCTAAAAGTATATATTTATATTGAATAAATTATACAGTGTATTTTATAGTAAAATCTTGCGGAGATGCTACCTTCTTGGGGAAAAGGAGATCGCGAGATTTTCTTCGAGGCGGTGGCATCCTAACATCTCCCTTATTTACTTAGAAACTGTTCGAAATAAATATTTTTTATAAATTAATTGATCAAAAATTAAAGTTAAACATTAAAAGTCAAAAATTGATTCAAAATTAAGCGGAATAAGGAGAAATCAGATTCAACGTTTTGGTCGATTTTCTCCGTCCGCTGATTTTGCAGTTACGTCTTTTTTACGTAGGGTGGTAGAGATTTGAGTTTCCTTTTTCATATTATAAATAGATTCCTCCGAAAATATACCTAGCTAGTTATAAAATGACATGCAATAAATATAGAAATTGTGATACAAGTCACCAAGAAAAGTAGGAAGATCAATTGAGTATTTAGAGAAGGAAATTACTAGAGAATGATAATGCAGAGACCAAGTGTTAACGAGGTTTCTGGAACTTGAGTTCACGCAGAACCGTATTTTAAGATATTTTTCGGCAAGCTCGAATGACACTTGTACCTCCTGATTCGCAGTAAGAACAACGATGCGTAGTATGCAACACGGCGCATTGGACATGCCGACTATTCGATACGGTAACGGGAAATAATTCTTTAATACAAACAAGCAGTGTATCATCTAGCGACATAACATGCAAACTTTTATTAAGGTATACGTTGAGAGAAACCGTTTAGTCGGTGCAGGATTAATGTAAACATTCGAGCGATTCAAGCTAAATGACGCTCCTTGGACGCAATGAGTTCTTTCCCTGGTTACTGGTTATATCTACATAGTGAATACGTACACTGGACCTCAAGACCCAACGATTCCCTAAGTGGCACGAGACGAGAGTCGCGTCCATCGGAGATACGTTCTTCCACTGCTTATCTCGAACTATTAGCCGTGGCTCTATGCAAATTCAGTAGCGGCAGTACTGCGGGAAGGAGAGAGAAAGAGAGTGGGTGAAGGGATGACAAGAGAGAGATGGGGGGAAGGGCGAACGAGCAAGCGAATGCCGGTCGAGTGAACCCCATAAATTCTGGCGAACACGAATGATCTCGGTAGGGCATTCGTGCCGTTGTCGTTTGGCGACACGTATGTAGGATAGGATAGGTGGAATAGGATAGGTACGTACCTAACCGTACGTTCTAAGAAGCAAGTTCCGGCTCTTCACTCTACGTCTAATCGCGTATACGTAGGTACGTAAGGTACCTTTCTCTACGTTTACATTTAGTATTCTCAAGCGGTCGGGACCACGATACTTCCCACGGCTATTTGAAATCCAGCGAGTAGCTTGGCCCTTCGGTATTCAGAGCCGTGCTCCGAACAGACACGCAATGGTTGTCTAGTGCAGAATACGCAAAAAGAATTGCACACCTATTTTCCCTTCTTTGCGAACTCGCCTAAGCTGCTTACAAAGTGAGCACCAACATCCATCAAAACCAAGCCTCTTCCTTTTCTGTTTGTCTTGCTCTTCTTCTGTTTATTGCTCTTCAACTTCTTCTGCATCTTCCTCAGTAGGAGAATTACTCTTCCAAGTGCTAACCGCCTCTGAAGTAGCTTAACCTCTCCGATACACAAAGCCACATATTCTCCACTTAACACATTACGTCAGTAGTAACTTATATTGCACCCAAGTGTGAAATTATCCCATAAATCATGTGTAATTTGTCACACCGGTCTCCAACAGCACTACTTCGTGGTTATGTCATGATGACCGCTCACCCGCGGAAAGACCCTCTATATCGGGACCTCCCACTCGAACCTTTTCCCAGGTGACCTCGTCCGAGGATGACCGACGGAGTTTCCGTCGCCGGAAGGCGGGGACATTGACTCGAACGCCAGGTGAACGAAGATTGCCGCTCGAAATGGTCGAAGGACTCGATTAAAACCGATCGGAACGCGTACCGCTGAATTTCATTTAAAGGCACGCGAGATGGCCTGACAAGGAATCATTTGTACCGTTAAACTTTTTTTAGCCTACTCAATGGTCTACACTGTTTAGTAGTCGAAATACACAACGACAAAAACTGGTCCCTAATTGTGCTCTTTCTTGCGTATCTCTATAATATTAGTACATCAATCAACGTCTTTGCTGTTTGAATCGACTTATAAAACTGTTACGTAACATTTTCATCTCTTAAAGTTGAGTGAAATGATAATAATTTATATTTCGAAGGAAAATTTCAACATTGATATATCTCTAAGTGATAGATTAGGACTGCCCTTTATGAAGACAGTAAATGTAATTAAACGAGACAGTTATTCAAGCAAGAACCTCTTTTAAAGCTACTTCTTTGCCTATAACTTTTACGATTTAAGCCAAATTTATAAAGACATTAGAGAAGTGTTATGTTTACATAAATAGTACTTCTCTAAGATTAAACTGTGAAAATGGGAATTTATGTGATGAAGTTCTTTGGTCCTGGAAGAAATAAAAACAGTTATTCTGTCAGTGAATTGGATTAGTTGAAGGAAGTTTAAGAATTATTACGTGAATGCTAAGTGCTAGAATGTTTTTTTCCTCAGAATCTCATGTGAGAACGATGCGGCCCTCAGGATGTACAATATAATATATTGCACTAACGGTGTCCACACGGGTGTGACGCTTGCCATTCTTCAAATGACACGTTTGTCATTTTGACGTACATAGCATTCATAGAGTGCGTGACCTCTAGTCTGAATCAAAGAGAATCTCAAACGATGGGATCTTGCGCTCGTTCTCCGAAAACTCTATATTATACGAATACCCTCCAGGACCAAATGTAGGGGATGTTGGGTACACAATGGAAGCCCTCAGCTAGGAGACTAAACTACATTCCTCGTGCCAACGCAACCCAATTTAATTACGAATAAACACTTCGGAATCTATTACGAACAGGGGCGACAATTTACCCTGGAGAATATTGTTATTACCGTGAATAGATGCCTTGACATTTCATGTTCCTAAGAATGAAGTACCAAACGATTGAATTGTAAACATTGTTAGTTTCAGAGTTTCAAAAATAAAAATTAAGTAAGATGACAAGCAAATGACAGTGCATTTTTTCTGTGAAGCATAATTAAATAACCCTAATGGTCCACCTTAGTTAGATGATAATATTGCATGAAAATAGAAGGCTTTGTAAGTTTGTATAGTTTTGAACATCAAATTTATTGTCAAATTGAGGAGCCAAAATGGCATCGTTGAACATAATGGACCTTGTAGTAGGCTCGGGTGTTCTAGACTTAATTGACAAATGCTGGTAAATTATTACTCCGGAACATTCTATGCCGAAATTTAATGTAATAATGTGATAATTTTGGTTTCTGCGTGGAATTCCTAAGTTAGCTGAAGCCCGCGGCGGCATCAACTGTATACCGAGAACTGTCTCAGAGAGAATTTGTACATTATTAACTGTCGTGTCGGCAAGCTATTGTCACACCTAAATGCAGACCCCAAGATATTGTAACCTAGATATGTCTTGGCTTTTGGTAAAAGCAATTCATCAAAATGGAATTCCAATGTAAGTTCAGTAGGCGAACTTGATTAACATAGTTAAAAAAAAAGAAGTTGCTAAACATCCAACTACATTATAATTTACTTGTAATAATGATAATAATACTCATTAAGTAACAAAGATGTATACTAATATCCGAAAATGCAAGCTTCTTTCAAATATTATAAGGAAATCATTATTATGTATCAGTTCCGGGCGTTATGCACGTGCAATATTATGGTCTCGCGACTGTGCAGTCGTTGGTATGCGGCAATAGTCCGTTATCCAAAGATGTTTCGATGTTGAATAACTCGTCGCATAAATAAGTCGGATACTTGCAATAAATGCAACAGCATATCAAATCAAAGAGCGTTAGGGATGACGTGTCCCCCTTTCGCAATGTCTCATAGTGAGCCTCACTTAAATCGACAGACACTGATCATCCGCTTACATGCCATCGAATATAGCATCAATCGCTTTCTGAAATGTATGCAGAAGCTACTGAAACGACAGTCAACAGTGGTTAAAATTTAATCAGATATACTGAGAAAATTTGCGTTCATGTCCAAGTCAGTGGCTATCCGAAGATTATAATTTATTTATCGATTCAGTCGTGACCAGAAATGGTACACCTCTACTTTTCCGTGAAGCCTATAAGCATATCGTTTCAAGGTCATACGATATGGTTGGGATTCATGAAACGTTATAAAACTCATTTCTTGGATATGATCCTTCGAACCGAATACTTCGCGTTTTTCTGATATAAATTTCTTACGTTTAGTTTAAAAAAAAAGTTAAATAGATGTTTATGAAAAAAGGATCCCATTACATCTTGACGTCATAGACTATCTCTCTGTTCGGGAACGTCTTTATGCTCTCATGGGAGTAGAAATAGAAGAAAGTGAGTTTAACGATTATTGGAATTTATCTGTAAGGAGGTCTCTTCCCTTTATCCGTTTGTCGTTTGCAGTAAGACATCAGAATATAAGAATGCCAAGAGCAAGTAAGATGTCACATAAGATCGGTTCACATTGTGTGTAGTATGCATTGCAAATAAGAGGAGTTTTACAAGTAAAACAGGGAGCCTTAAATTTCCTCAGTAGTCGCGGGTATAGTGAGTTATTTAACTTTACACAAAGGGACCCTTCGTTAGGACTATCAAGGACAATGAAACCGTGAAAAATGGTACGCTTCGCGCATACCGGCCAAATCTATTCACCTGCATGTTTCGCCGGAATACTCCATTTTTCCGCGCGGGCGTCCCTTTGTATTTGTCAAGTACCTACGAGCTTCAAAGTCGAGGTAGACTTTATGTTTATCCAAAAATATATTTACCTCCGATAGTCGACGACTTCTGAAAAGAAAATGGATGTTCGATTGAGAGATTGAGTTAGCCGAAAATTTTGTAGATTTCTCTCGACTCGTGCAAACGTAGAACAAACAACGTGCCACGCATGACGACCATTCTGTGTCCTTTCTTGAGTCGCTTACTTACATCGAAATCCCTTAATGCTCAAAGTATGCACAACAAAGTTTAAATCTCTGGAACACGAAGGAAACTTCGTATCAGCTTCAGTCCGTTGCACATCCTCCATGAAAACGTGCAGGTAACTTTTACTGCGCTACATAGGCCACCTTCGTCACAGCCGCTCATCCTCCTATAGTTATTAACCTCCCAAGATATAGCGTACTAAATTTTCCCTTTCACCCGCAACCTAGATTTTGCGAAGCAACCCGGACTACTCTTAATTTCCATGATAAGGGCTATAGAATTTTTTCTTTATATTAGAAAAGCTATCAAAATCCTCCAAACAAAATTAATCGCAATAGATTGCTTATTTATATTTCCCGAATGATCTACGTTTACACCGGAATATGGGGGGCTTACCACTAGATTTTTAAGCGTACATCAGATTTAAAGATTTCACAGATTTTCAAGGGATTTCACGGTGAGTACACCAGATTTTAAGAGCGAGTGACCCCTCGCCAGAATTGTTTTGAGATTCTGCATAAATTGCTACAAACTGCTTGCGACATCATTATCACTAACCGTGAAGTTAAGAACACATTTTCCGAACATGAGCTTCAAACGTACTAATTATTATTAGTTGCCCGTATAATAAACGCTAAGTCGCCCTTACTATCGAGAATTGCAGATATGTTGCTTTGAAAGTGGGGAGGGGAGGAAGCGAAGATGAAAATAAAATAAATGTATAAATTAGAAGAAAAGAAGAGATGCGAAAGCAGAGGTCGATTGGTCGCTTGTTCGACGACCGATCCCATCATCGAATAACGGATTCGACAAAAGTTTCATGATCGTGACGTGCCATCGTTGTCCCACGTCGATCATGATCTCAGCACGCTCCGACGCCCGGATTCTATTCGTCGCGGTCTTGCGACAAAAATGCAATTTACAGTACGACTTTTTGGAAGAAGATTAGTCGTTCAGGCCTCAATGAAGGAAGCTCTTGTCAGTAACTATCAAACCGTGACCAACACGGCTCGTTCTACGATAAATTCTGCGGTGCTACGGTCGCCACAATTCTACTCTACACTATCGTTTCCTCTCTTTCTACATCCTATTTTCTCTCTTTTTCTCTCCGTTTTCTTTTTCACCTCTCTTCCGTTTTTTTTATCATCTGAAATGCTGCAAAGAGCGCATGACGCGGCCGATTACGCGGCAAGGTTCCACGACAGCCGTCCTAATTGCTGTAATTAACCTTAAAATTGTCTGCATCCAATTTTTCAAGCAAAGGAGATGGAGAGGGAGATTCGGAGTCGACGTCAGTCTGTCCCGAACACGCATCCACTTCGACGCTTTTACCCATGTGAAAAGAAAATCACTGATGGTTCAGTGCATCAGCTTTATCCAAAGGTCATCGATCTTCAAACTTTTTAACATCCACAAGATAATTCAAATCAATTTTATTTTTTTGTTCTATAGAATTTCAAGGATTGAATAGTGATAGATTTTTTAAACATTCCGTTTGAATAATTCGATATGCTTTTTCAGATTTTTGGTACTTCAGGTGAGATAAAGAAATGGATTTCGTGTAGCGATGACCCGGTAGTGATCAATTGTTGAAACCTTTCTTCTCAATTAATCATGCACGTCCTTCTTACCGAGAGAACGAGATTGGTACCAATTTGTGCACGATTATCCTTTGAATTCTTGTTTTGCATACGCGTTTTTTCTTACTGAATGTCTACAAAGCCACAGGTAATTCACAACTAGGAAGAACGATATAGCCAGTAGCATTTGTTCTATCTAGTGGCGGATTGCTTTAGCCCGACTCCAAACTGTGACAAATGGCACGATCCATCGATTATTCGACCATTTTTATTCCAATTTGTAATGCCTCAGACGGAGATTCGCTCTGTCGATAGCACCAACGGACGGCGCAATATGGCGGCAGACAGAAGCACCATTTTCGTGATATCTTCACCTTTTCATAACATTCTTTAACGTGAACTTTATATGTAGCAGACACCCAGCAAAGCATTACTCATTCTCTTCAATTTATCTAGTACGAATCTGTTTAAACGAAACCAATACGCTAAAGATAATTTAAAAGCTTAATGAATTTCATTTGAAACTATAAATTGTAGTGATTTCAGTCTTGAAGATTCTAAGTGCTATATAATTGCATTCAAAGATTTCGAGGATATGCAATTTCCTTATAAGGCATTCACTATTACGTAGCATGACACAGAAAAACACAGGTTTCCATAACAAAGTTTGACCATAAATTTACTTATTTTAAACTAAGGCCAAGTTCAGCAAATGCTTCAAGTGGATATCACGTAACGTACTACATGAAGATAATTGGAACCAAACTTTACTTTTCAATTCGTTCTGCTTGTATTGCTTCTAAAACCATTCATTTTCTAATAAATGTGGATTGAATTTCTTCAGAACTTATCTCAATTGCAATATATAGAGAGTATTTCCATTCCGAACTGATCAGATTACAAAAACTATTAAAGTTTTATTCTCCATTTTCTCTATTCTTCTTGAATTATTTACTTGATTTTATCCAGTTTGAATACTCACCTCAGATAAGAGAGAAATTAAGCATAATATCCACTAGTATGCAAATATAGAAATACTTGAACATTCATAACACCAGTTGACAATTAACATTTTTCTGAATTCAAGCTCGAATACAAAATAAGCACAAAAGTGGCTTTAGTAATGGTCTGCCTTGCATTTTTTAAAGTGACATTTGTTAATTTGAATTCGTCAACTTGCTTCTAAGGGTGAACCGTTAGTGAGTTGCCCCATTTGCGCCGTGGAAATCATTAACTGACTAGCAATTCATTGCTTGGCTGGTGTGTAATGGTCACTTTTGTGTGCGACCATTCTGTCTCTCGTCAGTCGAGCCATTCGTCTTTGTCCTTTTCTAAGAGCAGCGCGCAAGTGACATACGTTCGCACTTTGAGACCTTTGCAAATAACGGACCATGGAAAACTATCGCGATCGTAACTGTCATTCGGCGGTCTAGGAAGACACGAACTGCATGAGAGTTGGCAACTCCGGTTCCAGGCAGGGAACCAAATGACGAAAAATCTGGCATCACAACGCCTTTTGGAGGGCATGCTGACTCGTTTACAGTTTAATTAATGTTCCTGGCCCGCGCGACTTCTGACGTATAGTTTATATTAATTACACTCCGGAAAATTCAATTAGTGCATTTCTCATTACACTTACTTATACCGGTATCCACTATTCATGATATCCAGAGCGGTAGCGCTCGCTGACAATGCACGTGATCCTTGCATACGCTAGATAGTGTTTGTTAAAAATTACCTGAGGGCTATTGCAAAGGAGAGCGTCTCGGGGCGAGAACGTGGTTTACCCTGATTGAATCAGTATTATGTAACAATAAATCACTATCTTTTTCCCCCACACATAGACCCTCTGTTATTGGATAGATGAAGGATGAATTACATGTATTATCTACCAGAATGTGCCTTTAGCTCGCAGTTACATACCAATTGACACTTGTTGCGGAAGAGCGGTATACATCGGAGAGAGATTGTTATCCAAGCGTGACTCGGTCTTTCCATGACAAACGACCTGATGCAATTTCTATCCGACTTGGTAATTCGATGTTTTGTTTGATCGGCTTTAATTGCTACTCGAGCCCGGATGAATTTTGCAGTGAATATTAAGCCTGCGATTAGGGCATGATTGGTATCTCGATAAAGAAAAAATGATTCTTCAATTAGAGGAATCACTTTCAGTACGGATGTTTATGTCTTTAAATAAGCATCCATATCGATTGCAGATGTGATAAGAACCTAATTGCCAACCAGTCCACTATACAAGTTAATAACATAAATTAATTCAGTAAGAGAAATAATCCAGTCCTCGAAGCAAGAGATGCTGAGATAAGATTTTTTTCTAGCTTAGTCAAGAATTTCTTACTATCTGAAATATCTGTGAATCTACAATCGAGAACTTTCTTTATTTCCTGTTCTTTCTACTTCTGCCTTTTCTGCTCTTTCCGTATTTTAAACAAGACCAATCGAAAGTACTTGTGGCAGTGGGTACTGCGTCAGCGACTTTTTTAAGGAGAGCGTCTTGGAATAATTTTCATAATGAGGAATGTTGGTGATTTCTGCCATTGTTATTCTCACCATAACAGAAAGGGGGCAGAACAGAAGCGACTCAAGAGCGTCAAAATCAATTATGCTTCCTTCGTAATCCGTTTATCAGTCGTCTTGACTCTGTCCGACAAACGGATGGGTCATAAGTGGATGAACTACGGAAATCTCTGAGGTCGATTGGATGCAATGGCACATTATGATTGAAAATGATATTACAAGATCGCACATGTAAGCACTTGTGGTAGTACCTACTCATCTGTTGAACTAACCAACCTTGCGAAGAGCTCGAATGTCTTCAAACTCCTTCTCTGGCATTAGCCTAAGTCGACGAACCAATTTATGCCGCAAGTCTCGTGCACTCCCGCCTTCGTTAAATAATATCGTACGGCAACTGATTCGCGATGCGATCAAGAAATACTCAAGATAAATTATCATTTAAGTTTCCCTAGCCTCCAGGTTTCTCACCCACCCTCTACAACATAAGTTGCCTCGCTATTTGCACGTTGACCTTTTACCAACCGAGAAACACAAAAAGATTTATAATCGCAATTTGTTGCTACGGGGTAGGTGTGGATCTACTCTTGTATCCCGGCGGCACTACTGGTGTCATGATTTACGACGCCAACAACCGAGAGTTAACTGAAATACCGATCCTTAATACTAGGTGACCTACGTTAAGGAGCCTGAACATCGAGTGAACAAGAGGGTCCAAACAACCTCACCGAGTCTTAGGTTACAACGGAATTTCTTCAAGTCAGCGTCCTCGTATACTTGCATCAGAAAAGGCGAGAAGGTGTATCGCTTCTCCACTTCCCCAATCATCTTCTTCTAAATACAGTTTAGCATTAATTATTTCTCTGATGAATTGTTCAATTTACACTGTGAAGCTTTAAACATAGTCTAAAATTTCACAGATTCTTTGTCGCAAATACATCTATTCTTTTTGCAACAATTTGTCCCTTTAAAAAACTTTACTTGATCTTCAGCATTCCAGAAACAACGAACTGACAATAAGCCGCGCTTTGTTATTTCACCAATCCAGCTTTATTAACGCTATTTCACTCGCTTGAGCTCAAAGTTGTGGACATAGTACCAACTATTTTGACTCTCCTCGAATATGAAGGGAGCAGAAATTCTAAAGGAAAGCAAGCCCCGGGTACTAAGTAAATCTGAAATTCCATTAAGTCCTGCAAATTATTTCTTCAAAGGGAATAATACCGTATTTTAAAATATAACCACAAAAATATTTTGTAGATATTATTGCATAATATGATAGGACTTATTTCAATTTATATTACATTTTCCCCACTTTATTCGTAGAAAGATTTACCAATACAGCTGTTACACGCAAACCAAATTTACTAGTTCGCGACACACATATATTACCCAGATTCAGTGGTTTGAGAATCGGCCAAAAAATCGTTTTCCTGCTTCTCGATCTCTATCTCGGGACCAACTAGGTTTCCTCCTATCCTTATCCTTTTCTCCGTTCTCGAATTCACCCTCTCTTGAGCCCCTCGCGGGAAAATCAACTTTCGTGCTTGTGGAGTCTGAACGGCATTGCATCGTCGTACTTGCGGAAAATTTAAATAAAGTTCGATGGACTCGGGGAACCGCAATCCAAGTCGAGTATTCGCTTCTCTTGCATGGGCAAATCGACGAGAACACACATTTCACTTGCAGCACTTCTTGTCCTCCCATAATAAAAGCAATATTTGCTTGTTTAACGCATGACGACCACCTGCTCGTATCAAGTGATGGCCTGTTTAACGAATCGGTTTGCATAATTTGTATAATTCTTTCGATTAAAGCGAGACCCAGTCAGAGATTATTGCACTTTATGAACGCATTTCCATGTACAATCGAGATCGTTAAAAATTGGGGTAATGATATGCTAGCGGGTTCTTGTAATTTGCAAATTTTACTCGCGAAAGCAATGATCATGGACCTGTAACATATGTCAATCTAATTATTATTAACATTTTTTTTAATATCAAGTGTGATAATCTTGGGATTTTATTTTCCTGATTATGGAGTTTTGCACGTAAATCCTGGTTGATTTTCTTTCATAACGGTTAAAGGTAACTGAGTCAGGACAGCATCTTGATAATTAAAGTTGAGAGTTTTATTTCTCATTTACTTTTAACACAAATTAGTCAATTTGTTTCAGTTAAGATTGCTGGAATTGCTGAAAAAAAATAATTCAGCATAACTTTTGAGCATTATTGTTTCAAATGGATGTAATCATGAATTTTATTCCTTTTTTATGAACGAGTCGTTTTTATAACAGCAACTTCATAGATTTTCACAAATTTGAATTTTTTCAACTTGTGGTATCACTTTACGACCTATATTGAAATATTTTCTATATTTTCAACAAATTGATAATTTTGTATGTAAAAAAGATGTTGTTCGATAGGTTTTATGTGAAATTTGAATTATATACTGCATAAAAACATATAAATTCGAGAAAGGAGGGATGTTCTGGAATTTGGGTTAGTTTTTTACAAATATTGGTTTAAGCACAATAGACTTTTCGCCTCGCGAACAGTTCCATTAAAATTTGATCACGCCAATAAATCCCTTCTTTGATTCCTTTCCCTCTTCAGTTTCGCTTGAAATAAATTGTTCCATGATACGATTCTGCTGCTCTATAGTCTAGAAAATCAGGAATTTACGTTTCAAAAAAGTCCAGAGCCTTCAACTAATAATTATTGTAGTTATAAACCTTTTTTTAAAGCAAGCGAATTTATTATTGCATACCAATTGAATACCTTTCGCTCACATAATTTGATATATGCCGTCTTGAAAACTATAGTTTGTTATAAGATTTCTTGAAGTATGATAGTATCATTGGTATTAAAAAATTAGGTAAACAATTGTTGAATTCTGTAAGTTTTTTAGAGTTGATTCTTTTTTAAATTGTGCACTCTTAAAAGCTTTCGATTTAGATGGGTTTAAGTTTGAGTGCCTTAATTGACAAGTGCCTAATTGAGATGGCTGCAAATTTAATACCAACTAATTTCGAATATTACAAATTGAAAAGTCATTATGTTTTGAGGTTTTAAGTTTTAAAGATTAAACATTATCACTTTTTATTTAAAGTCCTTCAATTACAAATTTTACCATTCTGATGAAAATTGAATATTAAATTATTGACTTTCAAATGACTCTACTTTTAATGCATGAATCTTAAGTATTTAAACTGAAAAAACTCGAAATATTAAACCAATAAAGCTTCAATACTCAAGATTAAAAATTCTCTTCGTTGTACTTATTTTAAGAATTTTTTTATTTCAAACACAATACAATTTCAAACTGTTCAATATCAAACTATACAATTTGAAATTTGTTGATCTTTAAAAATCTTTCCGTTTTTAATTGACATTCATTACAAAGAGGTATAATTTCAAAATGTTTCAGTATTTCTTCACCACATTTGTTTCAAAAAACGTAATGTTTCTATGAACTAGTTGTCTGTGTTAAAAAAAATTTTCTGAAACATTTCTTTTTGTCACACTTTACATTTGAAAAATTATTATGAACATAAATTTAAAAATCTGACAAACGGTATCTCTTCTAAATGTAGCTCGCTCTAATTTAAAATAGACTTTGAAATTGTATGGAAACTAAAGGTATCTTTTACCAATAATTTTGTAAATTTTTCACGCTGTGAGCTCTGAGCATGAGAGAGGCGCGGATTAACATCCGTGTGCTCTAGTGTGCAAAGTACCTTACTCTGCAACCATTGAACTAGCGATATATCCGATTTTCAAACAATAATGGATACTTTATCTTACCGGGATTGCTGTCTGCATTGGAGCTGAACAGAACGCAGAGGCCAGTTTCGTAGTTGACAGCTTGACAGGAGTCGTTTCCTTGACAGGTCTCCAGACAGTCGGTGAGCATCAGACTGCCTGGTATAGATTCCAGCATGTTCGTTGGTGCAGAGTAGACGTAACCAGTGACCAATTCAAAGCCCACCATTTCCGGATCACATTCGTCGGAACCCGCGGAGGGCCCGGTGTAATCTGGACCGGAAACACCGGAAGGTTCAGAGGCCGAAACGACCGTCGTTTCACCTGCGAAGACAACATACGACGTGGCCTGGAGGAGCAGGAACCTCGTCAGTACTTGACATCTTGTAAACCTCGTCATCTTGAATAGCGCTCCTTCCTACCTGTAACAAAGTAAACAAGCAAGAAAATAAGTCTTTACTCACTCTATCTTTCCAGTCATATCTTTTGCTATTTTGACTGCAAATATTTATATGACCCGGTAAGCAAGAGCATTCCTCTCCGAGCTAAAATAACCCAGGTTTAAACGCGAGTCACCGCTTCGCTGTAAATACGGGTACACACAGTTATCTCCCTGTCAGCTATGGACAAAACCCGAGCTCTGAATATTCTTTGTAATATCGTTCACATGAATATTATTCAGTTTCACGCATGAATAGTGTACAAAATTGTGGTTACGTTAATATTTCTACATACACTTCTTGAAAAAAAGAATACAAAACCCGCGTGAAAATAATATTTATCCGCCGTCAGATACATTTGACAGCTGTTTAAAATAGTTGACATCTATGTGTCTATCCGCTGATAGGTAAAAATGATCGGCTAACGGATAAAAATTGCTGTCAGTTGTTTTACACAGCTCTCGAAGTTATCTAGCGGCAGTTAATTTTTTCTGAGCAGATTAAAACGCTGCAATGCTATTATTGGAAGTTATGATGAAAAGCTTGGGGTTTATCAGTAAGGGGAAATATTTCCTTCTTGCGAAGTAATATTGAATAATGTAGTTCGATGATTGATTCATTCTCACGAAATAAAAGTATTTTTCCAGAAAACGGTATATGATTACAATTAAATAGAAAAGGCTAGGGCACTAAAATTTCTGTTTCACTAAAAATAATTGTTCATATACTACAATCTTTTTATCACACTGGATACTCGAGTAGTCATAAAATCCCGATTTTTCTTCTCCGTGATTCTCACTGCTCATCTTCTAAACTTCAATTTTTCATACGAAAATTTCTTTTAAAAAATAAAATAATTAAGGATAGTACTTTTTTGATCAAGATATGTTTCTCAATCTATTTTTTCAGCCTGAATCTCACCCAAAATTCTTAAGTTTAATCTTCATGTTATAGAGTTTCAAAGTACCAAATCTGTTTTTAATCAAACAAAAAATGTAGAGTAGTAGAAAATGGTCCTTTTTATGGTCTTTCAACTTGGTCGAATCAAACTTCGATTCATATTTTAGTTATCTTAATTATGAGATTAAAATTATTAATTTTAAAACAACTAGTGGATTCTGTCAAGAGTTTTTACAAATAAAAATATAAATTTATTTGATTGTTTTTATATCAAAATATATGTTACTTACTTGATGAAAACTTCAAAGTTGCAGATGTGAAAATAAGAAACGTTTAAACAATCGACTTACACTACAAGAAAAGGTTTTGAACTCTTAAATAATTTTTAAAGTATTTTTCAACGTTCTATACTGACTAGAAAACATTATTTCGAGATCCATCCTAATTAATACTCATATTTTTAATCAGTGAACCTTTCCAGGCTTCGAGAATAAAACGTATTTTATAAAAGTGGTAACTTTTTACGAATGGGAATGCAAATTTTTCAATAGATTCTAGTATCGAGATCACAAATTTTTTTCAAATTCAAAGTTGATTGTTCAAAAGCACCGTTATAATATTCATAAAACTGAATTCGTGTCCACCGTTACGTACGCACTAACTCGCATTTATGAGATTTAAGCTGTTCGAAAATAGAACGCTGAATTGATCCAATATAACTTTCTTAAATTATCATTTTCGTGCTGGGTTTTGTGGCACCATGAAAATTGGTGACATGAGAGCAGATACAGATTGAAAAGGATCAAATCCCGAAGCTAATTTCATTCCTTCTGATATTTTATACTAGGACAATATTGAGTCAAGACTGGTCATGTCCTTCGAAGATTGGTTCAGTATTGGCCCAGTATTTTTCAATTTCACATTTGGTTCTTATAAGTAAATAAAAACATGCTGTTGATTACAGCTCAGAATGGTTTTCTACTAACAAAACGTACTCAAATATAAGGTCAGTAAAAAGAAGGCTGCGGAAAGGTTTCTATGTAATTATTAATAATTGTAAGTAATTATTTCATTAATATAATGTGTTAGATTATTTTCTATGAAATAATCCAATCGTGACCCGTCGTATTTTCAAGTTTTTCGCACGCTTTTACTTTTGAATAAATTTTGTCTCATTATTTTTTGTGAAAAAAGAATTTAATCTGGTTACCCTAAAATTATTTATTTCTATTTAAAATATTTTACGAGATGTAGAGGGATAATTCTACGAAAGTAAAATTAATTAATAAATGGATCAAGTTCTTGAACGTTATCTTGGTGTAAATTTTTCTTCAATCCTATAATATTTCTAGAGAATAACGGGTAAAACATTTCTTCATAATTTAAGCCGAATTTAAAGAAAATTATAAAGAATATAAAAAGTAAGAGACTTGAGATACATCAAAAACTTTACAGACAAAATCCTTATTCTAAACCCTTTTCTATTTTAGGCTCGACTTGTAATTCTTTTTAAAATCTTGTCTCGGAAATTGAATGGAACTTAGAGTTTTTCCATAGGACTCCATTGATACCTAGTGTTTGTGGTCAGTTCAATAATGACTTGAGGAAATAACAGGGGAAAAAACTTAGGGCTTAGGATTATTTTTTGACAAATTGTACTATGGAAAAAGAAACAATTTCAAGCCCCGCCAATAATTGACTGTGGATCACTGGTGCGTAACGATAATTTCAAGCCATTGACCGCGAGCGAAGTGCATATAACTCGAAACACGATACGGCCTTGGATGACGGGTACGTACGGGACTGTGCTTGATTGAGATGACTGGAGTGGTTCGGACGGAAGCACCTGCTGATGCGCTGTACGAGACGTTCGCGCAACTGCGACGGGAATGCAAATAGCTTGGATACCTTTCAAGGAATTTCCGGTATATTTTAAAAGACGCAGTGAATTCCAGAAGCGACAGCGCTTTTCACGTGATTCGTATTCACGCGAGTGCGTGTGAAAAAGGGCCGTGGGTGCAATTTTAGATTAGGGCACACAATGCGAAACTGTATCGCAAGCCTTACGAGACAATATTGCACTTATTTACCGCGCACGCGTACCCACTTCGAAATCACTGTTTGCCGATTTGCAATGGTAATCCAAGGTACGGAAACTACTACGGGTACCAGCACGAAGAGGTACACCTGGCCGTGGCTCTTCCTCGAGCGACCGACAACGTCTGAGGCAACAGGCAACCGCAGCCAAGAAGTGCCTAAGGAGGACAGAACGGTACGCACAGTCCGATCGCCTCTACGACTCTACTGAAACTGCCGGTTTTCGATCGAACAAGCTAGTTGCCGATTTCTCTCTTTTCATCTCTTCTTATCTCCTCTTCCTCATCAGATCCCCTTCTTCTTTACCCGTTAAAGTAGTAGCCTACAATCTTTTCAAAATCACCTAAATTATACACGCTCTTTGCTGTACTCCTGCATTTTTTACACCGTTCCTACATACCAATACCACCGATTACATTTATTTTTATCATACACATGAAACTGTTAATCTCGCATTTTAATGTATTGTGGGCGTGAAATTGTCAAATGACATTCACTCACATATAAATAAAAACGCACGATTTCTCAATCTTTCAAAAATTAGTTCTCTGAGAATAAAACGCGAACTTTACTAAAGCCGTATATTAAAATGTTTAGAGTCATATTTTTCTACAGTATGTATAAACTTACAGAAATCAGTTTTTTCAATGAATTTTAGAAGGTCTTCTGCCAAATTGAAAGAAAACTATCCTGTTTCTGAAATTTCTGTGATCCACAGACACAATTTTAACATAGCGCCTGAAAGCGGAACCGAGTCGAGTTGATCTCCAATTTTCTATATAATTTTACAAAAATCAAGACCTTATTTAACTTGAAATATAAATATCACGCAAATTTGATTAAGCAATCTTTTGCAAGAATTCGACATTTAATATTTTACTTTTGATACTATTTATTAAAAATGTACAAAGTAATTCTCATTTTTCCTCTTTCGTTTTGGTAAAAAATAACGGTTTCGATATCCGAATTAATTTTTATCAGAACTTCTATCTATTTTGATGTCCTTATTTTTCTGCATAAATTATAATTGTTTTCTTCGCCCAGAAAATTATGCTAAATAGATTACAGAAGAACGATGGTTCTAATAGTTGCCTTGAAAATTAATACACTTTGACAGATATCGGATATTTCTGAGCTATCTTATCCTACATTTTGAATCCTGCAATTTTCTCTCGAAGGGCTTTATTCTGCATTTTGTAAACGTATTGTACTTTAACTTTTATTGTTGCTAAACAGGGATCTACATACGAAATCGTTATTAGCTTGCAAATTTGCATATGAATGTAGATGGTACATGGTCAGCCGTGTACCAATCCATTTTATAAGGTACTGTAACCTCAGAATATTGAAATGATCTTGCCATATGCTGGAGAAAATTCTAAAGTGGATTAATACTCAAATATTTTTCCTTTCCTTCACCAAAAAGTTTGAGAATGTGCGTACCAGGCTACCTGTAGAGTGCAGAGTGTAGACCGTCATTTATATTCTAATTTTTATTAAAACAAGTTTGCAACCAAGTACTGCATATAATTTAACCTTGATTTCTGTAATTTATTTACTTAACATCACCATATTTGTTTTTCTCAATAAAAGAAATTTATAGATAGAAGAATTTAAGAAACCATCCAAAATACTTAGTGTAGGTGAACATAGTTGAGAAGTATCGCATGTTTTACATGACGTCTGTGACGATTTTCCTGCAAAATTAGATATAATTCATGTTTCTCTTGGCCATCTTGCAACTAATGACAACTAGGGATAACTTGTATTCAAAAGAGTTTATACCTCTTGTTTAAATTTCTTTAGTTTATACATAAGGAAATTTCTTCGCATTCCGCGAAGAAGAAATAGGAAGTGTTATCGTCCATCGAGCGCGGATATTGGCCTGGGATCGCTCGACATTCCGCTTAACGGTAAGAATAAATATATCGTTTTCGTGCGAGAATTTCAGAACAAGAAATGCAGAAAATGACACTACAGCATTACCGGCGTGGTCCCTGGAAATCTCTGCAGATGATATGCATTGGATAAATGATAATTAGGTTCCGTTGGTGTGCACATAGCAAACTGATGTTTGGCGGGGGACGAAAGGAGTATCTGAGAAGCGAATCGCGGGAGGAAGTGAAAGAATCAAGGAATGGTAAAGAAGGAGGTTGTGGCTAAGCAGGACTAGGAGGAGGAAGAGGAGGAAGAGGAGTGGGAGTGGGAGGAACTGCGAAAGAGAAAGATACACAATTGAAGAGAAGGAGGAAGTTCAAGAACGCGTGGAGGGAGGCTTCTGGACCGAGAATCTGTACCTTTGACTTGTATTTCAAATCAACAAAGCGTTCTTTTGACAAGAGATGTGTCGACCGGGAAATTTTAAAGATTACTATTTAGGGTGGAAAATGAAATCGCAATATGAAAGGATAGCTTCTTTATTTGGATTTTACCAGGAGCTACAAATGGAATAATATTAATGGTAAAACAGAAAGACAGTAAAAAGGATGAGGAGTATGATTCTTATTTGTAATTTTTATTTCATAAACTCCAAAAATTCTTTTAACAAGACTATGGAGATTTCAAACTCTGTTGTCTATTAGGATAGATGATGAAGTTAAGCCGTGAAACGTTAATTTGATAATTAGATTTTGAAGAGGAGCTATTAAATATAATAGGATCAATGGTGAAAGAGAAGGAAAGTAAAGAGGATAAGAAAGATTATTTTGAGAAGGCATTATGAATTGACAAAATACAAAATGAAATAAATGTACTGGGTGGAATAGCTTTTCTGAGTCCATAACCTATTTTAATAACTTATTTTGAATATACAAAAAGTTCGGTATGATTAAACCATGACATCTTTTGAGTAGAAAATGAAGCTAATCTTAGAAATGATAGCTTGCTCATTTGAATTCTAGCAGGAGCAAGTAAATGCACCTGTGAACAACGCGACCCAGGCAGGTATGCATCAGTGTCTTGGAATATGTTCTTCGGGCTGTTTCGCGCGAACCGGATACCTATGCCTTGGCATCGCGTCACCGCTGCAGCGTAACGGTTCCTATGTGTCCCATCGAGCTTAATCGTAAACGCGAATCTCGGTGCACCACGCCACAGGATTTCATTTGAAAACGACTCTGAGTCCCGATTTACGAGGGACCGATATCCATCCAGTTGACCAGCATCGTTTAATCGCTAATTGGGCTACGTTTGCCGTACGCGTGTAGGTACATTTAGAGGTGAAATGGCTACCGACTACAGACTGTTGACTTTCAGTCGTGCGTAATATCAGATCTCTAATCCACTTAAAAGTATTTATGCCTCAGCACCGTCATGGCTTTTCCACGTAAGACTCGGCCTGGCGATCTCATTTGAATGTACCTATCTACCGAGGGAAATGGGCACAGAGGGAGTTTATAGATCAGATTCTCGCAGAGAATTGCCCGAGCGTGTCGAATCCATTCCTTCGATCGTTTCAGCGAAGGCGAAGGTGAAGAGGACGCACTTTTATGCTGTCGAATTCGAATTTCTTCTCGAGTACCTTCAGAAATCACTTTTTCTTGAATGAATTCAATTTTAGTTTCAACATGTCAAGGTGCAGAAGACTTATAAAGTCAACAAACACTGATTTATCGCGTAACGACTCCTTGTGTTCTCGATACATGCTCTCGGTCAAACGGAGTTACAAAGTTATGCAGGAGGTCATAAGAGAGCACTCGAAAGCCTGGGATTCCAGGGAGCACGATCGGTTCGACGATCTCCTTGAATTTACGCGCCTTGGTCTAAAACGGTTTCACACTTACTTCCAACACACTTTAGATCGCCAAGTCGTACCGTTTTACAGTTGGATCGAGTTTTATTTGCATCAGCCTGCTATACCTGTTTTTTAGACGAAAAAATTTATTGATACTCTAACGATTTCTGTTACACTCTTTTGTGATAAAAGACGTGAGAATCGGGTCATGCAAATAATCTTTTCGAATTCTGTGTCACGAACAATCAGTGAATCTTGGAGAAAATTGAAAAGGAGTTTTTAAATTCGATGGAGAAACTGCATTCACCAATTTAAAGTTGAATGTCCCTCAAAATTTCATGATGTTTAATTGAGAACGTTGAAAATATCCAAATTTCTTCAAAATACAATATTGTGAAATTTGAGACAATCATAATTAAGCCAATTCAAATATTAAACAGTTTTTGAATATGTGAATTTTTTTTAAACTTTCAAATTCAAAGAATTTTAGAATTTCTATCCTGACATATTGTAATTTATGACTGTCAACATTTGTAATCTGAAATTATTTATTAGTGCTCATAACTAAATATCGAAAATTGAACCCATCCTATTAAAAGCGGTCGAAATTTACCAATTAAAAAATTTAATTATCAAACATTTCATTTAATTATATTCAATATGTACATAACCATATGAAAAGGACCATTATGGTCAATATAGAATTACGTATAGGAGCATATAGCCGGATAAATTCCAGATATTTTGAGCCTAAGAAGAACCCTCTGGATTGAAAAACGAGTCGCTGGGGCAATTTAGAAGTTTGAATTTCGAAATATCAAAATTAACATTGTTATGTGCCCAGTTGCTTCCGGGACATAAGTATTGTGCTAATAGATTCAGCATAGGTCCTAGTATCATACTCTACCTAAACACTAAATTTATCATTTGGACCCTGACCCTAAGTAAAGTTGCAATTCCCTACAACATAAATAAACGTCTATTTTATGACGCTAAATCGGTTTTACGATTACATCAGAATTTAAATAACTTATATGAGAGTTTAAATATTGCTATTTCAAAACCAATTACTAAATCGACCTAGTATTACTTGTAACTAAAGCTTATGACCAAATTACTATGACTAAAGCTATGGTCTTTGCAGGTTGAGTATGCGTTAGTGCAACGATCAGGAAAATGGTAAAGTCCGATAACCTGGAAACTGGTTTATGCGTAGCAGCGTTCCGCCCTCAAGTTGGAAAGGTATGAGAAGCTGCTATAGGTTTATGCTACCTCCTCCAGTCGTCAAATATACGGTTACTGTTGGAAGAAGAACCTATATTTCGCTACCTACCAAGAGACACATCTCAGCTCGATGAGACACTCAAGGGTCCGGAAGGGCCTTTGGTGTTCCAGGGTGCTCACTCTTGCGTTTGCCCTCACGTTTAGATAGGCAGTGCGAGCTGTCGCTTATACCGATAGATCTGCCTCAGGCTTCCAGGCAAGAAAGAAAAGTGGTAGAAAGAGTAGGAGATTCTGAGAGAGAAGGAGAGATGTCGGGACGCCAAAGTAATGTGGTAATTAAACTTTGGCTGCATTATACCGAGCCTCTTTCTCGCACAGTGTCGCCAAGAGATTGATGGTAGACTAGTCGCATCCACCCTCTCCTTTTCTCTCCCTCTTTCCTTACATTCACGTCGGCTTATTTCCAGTAGCGTAATTAGAAAACATACTTGGAGCGTACTCGCTTGAAGATGATGGAACAAATATTAACTTCCCTTCAAAGCGCCAAAGTCGTACCCTTCCATGCTTCGTGTAGTCTTTCATATGTCCTTTCAAGTTCAAGACGGGTTGGTAGAAAATTTCGTGTTTTCATTCATATTTAATGGCATGAAAGCCAAGCATGTGTATTCTATAAGGTTTTTCTAAGTGGTCTTACAATTTTGAACCCTAATGCACGTGTATTTAATTGGTTGAACTTCCATATAAGTTCAGTGTTACCAAAAGGTGAACAACAAGCTCTTAGTCAATGGGCAATCTACCTAATAGGTAAGCTTGATCAGAAGGTAGAACAAGCAGCTCTAATAGAATTTATTGTTGTCTGCATGAAAGTTTATGACTACCGGTCTTGATTCCGATAGCTTCCAAATCCAGAGAGCGAAAGCTCATGGAAGATTCAGAGCTGGATGGAGAACCAAGTAAGTTTGTTGCAGACTCTGGTTATTGCGATTTGTTGCGCTGATTGTCCTCTTTATGTTTCGCCTTTATCGGTTGAAAAGTGAGCAGATTACAGTAGTATCTACCGCGCTTACTCCTTTCGTCGCTGGCTAAAACATTACCAGATTCCTAATAAACCTGGATCTCGTTCTCTTTCTTTACCCACGAGACTGGTTTTATCGCAAACGATACAGAAAAGGTGGCGTGTCGCGGTCTCGGTCGACTTCAATCGCGATTAAAGATCTTGTCACGGAGTGGCATTACGGGTCCGTACGACGCCCTACCGCTGATCCTATTTGCATAGAAGTTTCTACCAGGGTGGAGAGGATGCTTCGCCTAATAACTTCTTTATTTTTTGCAGTCAGGCGCCCTCGCTAACGCTTCCGATATCTGGATCATGTACCAACATGGAGGATAACTCTTCTTCGATACCTCCTGCTAACTCCTTAGCTTACAAACCTAGCCCTACAAACTATTGACTAGTGCTCTCATTGCGAGACTGGAAACATGGGATGTCTTTCTGTGTATGTACTTCAGTATGCATATGGGAACGTATCTATGCATACATATGTGTAAGACGAACGTGCGCGTACCTGCCATGATCTTGCTTCTTGTGAAGCCCGTTATCGAATCTTCCATGGAAATAGCTAGTGCGTGTAGCAAGTTAATGCGAAGCAGCACGACGACTCTGAATCAGAAAAGCATCACGCAGGATCCTTGCATGTTGGAAAAGCGCATCTTCTTGTATCAGTTTAATATATTAATATCCTCGTTAAACGCACTGCTGCGCGGCGATTTCTTATCTATCCGTATGAAAAGGGTAGAGCAAATAATTAAACATGATAAACCAACTGTTTTAGAGTAGGAGGATGGATAAAATAACTTGATAATAATTCTTCAACCAATTCAACCTTTTGATTCTGATCATCTTTGCCAACGGCTAATTGTAATTAAGATTTTCAACCAATAATAACTCATAACAAATTTGCAGGAAAATAATTTAAAAATTTATTAAAGAATATGTCAAGTGCTCATGATTAAATTGTAACTTTTTTCCTATGCAGGTAAAAATTGAATGTGATTGTTTCGGTTTATAGGAGTGATAGAAGAGTGTGAGTGGACTAATCGCTCTTTTATTTATCGATTTCTTGAAATATTGCTTAGAGAAATCGAAGCTGGTCTCACCATTGTATTCATATCACTGAAATCAGTTTCACTATTAAGTAGTAAACTCGGCCAGTCGATTCAACCAGATAAGGTAGCTGAACCAGATAAGGCTCGTGGCAACGACAGGTCTCCAATCCATTTGTTGTTGAGGTAAGCGCATCCTCGAGGAACAGAAAGGCAGAATCTCTTAACGTTCACTCACAAGGTCGAGAAACACCTGTAGGTTTACCAATTACAAGTAGGTAAATCGTATTCACACTTGTGCTACCTACATTATCATAACCATTAATTTAAAAATTATTTAGCCGAAAGCTTGATATTTTTTGTTTCTTTTAAAATTTTCCGTTCATTTGTGACTTAGCATGTTTTCAGCACCTCTCAATCTCAATGATAAAGATTCAGAGAACGGAGGCGTGTAAATCTCGTCGGATGATGTCAACTTCGCTCTACCTACTTCTTCATCGTTTATAGCTTTCAGCTCACAGTGCCAAGATTATTTTGTGCGCATCTCATTCCAGATTTAGTATAAAGATCCAAAGCTTATCGGAGAATACATTTCCTTTTACTTCAGCTCTTTCTACACGACTTTCAGTTTTGATTCATTGAATTTTAATATTATCAGTGAGCTAGCTTCTTGTATGTGGATTCGCACAGATGCTTTCAATGGAGAATTAGAATATTCTGCAGTGCTGAAAAATATATCTGAATTCAAACAAAGATTTAAAAAATAGTGTTTACTTCTTAATAAACCCTTGCACAATATTCCTCTTGAGTATTTCGGAATTTTCTAAAATTTTCGTTAATACTCTCTTATTTCTTAAAAACTATCTATATATTCTGGAGTTTTCATGACTTTGATAGAATATTTTCCAATGCTCTGGTCTATTATAAAATATTATGGAATTCTCTCGCCTCTTCTGGAGGTTTGGGGTTCAGAATGTCGTAGATTATTTTGGAATTTTAGAATGTTTTCCTACATTCTCAAATATGCTGTAAATTTTTTTAAATCTATTATTAATTTAAACATTCTACAGTGTTTTGGAATTTTAATGAAAAGTTATTCAATGTAAAGTTAAAGTAAATATCGAGCTGGACGAAACTATGACATCAAATCTATATATATATGTATACATATGTGTGTGTGTGGGGGGGGTGTATGCATTCTTAAAGAATCTAGAATTTTATCGAATGCATTATTATTATTATTATTTTTCAATTAAGCTTTATTCAAACCTTATTTGGGTTTATGAAAGCTACATAGTATGATTAAACTAAATATAAAAAGGTGAAGCGCAGATTAGAGTAATTTACCAGAAAGACGAATTTAGATTTCAAGGTTACATTTTTCTAGAAACGAAAATATGAGGAGACAGGCAGAGATATTTGGTTCGGCGATGAACATTTCCATACAGTAAGGCGCGTGTATTTTCGTTTTCCTTTTCAGATTTTTGATAAGTTTGAGTCTTTGAGAGTCATAGATGGGGCATTGCCAGACTACATGGTTTAGGTCCTCTCGTTCATGGCCACATTTACATTTAGGATCAACGATGAAACCAATTCGAGAGAGCGAGGCAGCCAAATTGTAATGGTTAGCCCGGCAACGGTTAATGGTCGTGATGAATTTGCGTTTAAACTTTTTATTGGCGTACCACGGAGACTTGTGGTTCGAATTCTATGAAGCAAAATAAGTAACACCTTTGACCGTGCCGGACTCTACATTTGCGATACGAGTATTTACTATGGAATCTCCCTTAAAGTATTGGTAGAAATCGGTCAAAGGTATTTTAGAAATGTCACAGCTGTTCAAACAAGGAGCAGACTTGGCTAGAGCATCAAAGAAGGAATCCAATGAATGCTAAGAGTGTTTTCATTTTGATTAAAGGAGATGAACTGAGTAAGTTTTCCTTTCATTTCAAGAATGTAGCGGTTTATTTTGAATTTGCTTTTGTCGCTCTGGAGACTCTGCAAGGCACTCAAGCAGTCCGAGAAAATGAGAAAGTTGGAGCCAGTATTTTTTTTTTTGCTATGTCGAGAGCGTCACTTAAGGCAATGCATTCTGCAGTGAATATAGATGCTTTTCGACAGATACTTTTCTTGATAGAGATATTCAGTTTGGGACAGAAACACGCTGACCCCACAAATTTGGCACCTGCTATTTTGCTACCATCGATGAAAATCTGTGTGGCGTTTTTATAACTGACTGAATTTTCAATTGCATAATTGACATCAATATCTTCTTTGAAACTCAGGCCGAATTTGGTGTCGATCGATATAGAGTTATAAAGTGTACTAAAGTTCTTTGTGTGTACATGGAATTTTGTGTGATCAATTATATGGTTTTTCATGTTTCTGACTGATGAGACGCATTCATAGAAATAGTCATTATGGACCCTTGCATACATCTCAAATGCAGTTAGGTAGCTTGAAGGAGCTGCGTTTGTAAGCGAGCTGCTGTTCGAGAAAATTTTGGCTAAGTAGCATTGAAAGAGAAATTTTGTGCGGAGAATAACTGGAGTGAGTATAGATTCTGCGAGTAACATGTTAGTGGGAGTTGAAATGCGGTATCCCAGGGCAGCGCGTATAGCCGAGTTTCGAATTTTTTCGAGTTCGTCAAATATGTGTTTGCTGCTTGAAATATATACAAACGAGCCATATTCCATTATGGAATGAATATAACTTTTATACAAAATGATTAGAGTCGATGGGTCAGAGCCCCACCACGTTCCACTTAAAAATTTAATTATGCTTAGTGCTTTGGTACATTTGTTTTTCACAGCTCCGCACTGTAGTTTGAAGGACAGATTATAATCAAAGATGACTCCCAAAAAGCGAGCCGAATATTTTGATTTTATAGTGTGACGATCGATGGTGATTTTAGCATTTCCGGGGGCTATCTTTTGGTTGTTAAAATGAATGAGAACGGTTTTGGCAGGAGAGCGATCTAGACCTAACTCACGTAAATTATTGTTTATTTTTTGGATTGAGTTTTCTGAAATTTCGCTATTTGCTTTCAGTTTTCTGAATTTCATAATCACGGAAATTCGCCAGCGAATTGCAAAAGCGAAGCACTTTTTGGGAAATCTTCGGTAACACCGGCGACGTAGAGAATGAACAGTAACGGACTGAGCACCCCTACCTATGGGACCCCTTTGAACACCATTTTTGGACAATCGATATTGAAATCCGAAAATATAAATCTGGAATGAGTTAGATGCTTGACTAAGGCTACCAGGTTTTTTGCACAGCCAATATAGGCAAGTTTTTCAATGAGAATGTCTATATCGACATTATCAAAGGCGGCACTCACACAAAGAAATGCGGCTAGAACTTGTTTCTTCTCGAGAAAAGCTTAATTGATTTTTGCCATAAGGTAGGCTAAGTTGTCTTCACAGGATCTGCCCTTTCTAAAACCGTTTAACCTATGGGGGATGAGATTGAGGTGTTTAGCGCACCACTGTAACCTGTTTTTTACCATAGTCTCTAACCATTTACACAAGCACGAATGTGAGAGATATGGGACGAAGACCAATCCTGCCCGCTTTCGGAATTAAGTAAACAAAAGAATTTTTGCAGCTTAGAGGATATTCAGAATTAGCGTACATTTCATTGAGTATATCTATGAGTAACAGTTTATATTGAATTGTCAGATTGTTTAAAATATCAAAGTCAATGCCATCCATGCCTGGAGCAGATTTTGTGTTATTTCCTCCTGAAGCAACATTGAATTCGAGAAAGGTAAATTGAGCTCCAAGAAAATAATTTTCTGAACATTCTGGGAACGCAGTTGGGTTTGAAGGGACCCAAGGCGGACACATTTTATTCATTCATTCATGATCGAAAGTCTATGCTTTCAGAAAATTTTCTGAAGCTGTTTTTTCAATTTTTTTTAACGTTTTTTTTTGCTACTGCGCATGCCTTTTTATACTTTATCCAATCATCTAGATCTTTAATGAAATTCCACTTTTTGAATGACGCAGTGCGGAGCCTTTTCACACGAAAGCATTCAGAATCCCACCAGGGAGCTGGGTTACTGATTTTCTTCTGTCTATAATTTTTGTTACGCTGTGAAGTGCTCTTTTCAATCCAGTTTTTTATAATTTCAACAAATATGTCGTATTTATCGCAGGGATTGAGTTTATCATATTCGTCGGGGGAAAATTTGATTAACATTCATCCAAGGATTCAGTGAACAGAGACCAATCAGTCCTTTTGGTTTTCATTTTGAATGACTTTTTCGTAAAAATATTTTTTTGTGTGCTGAAGTTTACGAAAATAGGGTAGTGGTCTGAACCCCAAGCCTCGTCAACTGTGTTAACAGAAATTTTATCGGCAATTTTTAGGGAAGAAAAAATTAGGTCAAAGTTAGATTTAGTCATATATCAAGCGCTAATATGAGTAAGTGTGTTATCATTGTGCAGAAAGAGATTATGAGTATCAATAGAATTTTCAAGGTATTCACCATTTTTATCAGTAGATTTGCAATTCCAGCTGAAACTGTGGGTGTTGTAATCGCCCATCAATAAGCAATTTGTCCTGTTTACTGTATTATCTAGAATACTGTTCCATTTTTCTTGAGAAAGAGTGAGACCTGGAGTTCTATAGCAAACTAGCAAGTCAAGAGGAGGAGTTAAATTATTTAAGTGAATGTCATACATTTTGACTGATTGGTCAGGAGTTTTTATATCAGTAATTTCTGCAAACGCAAGATTTTCACGGATTGCAATTAAAATACCTTCTGCTTTCGAGTGAGTACGATCTTTCCGAAAAATTACAAAGCCGTGAAAGTTAACTTCAACATTTGGTTTAAGCAATGATTCTACGCATACAAAAATATCAATACCATTAAGTGAAATTTGAAGATCGATTTCCCGTTGTCTCACGCTGCAGGTATTCCAGAACAAGATTTTCAAGTTATACTCAGTGCTGATGTTGTTTACATCGGAATCTTGTATACTGTGTACGATATTCTTACATTGCCTGGCCACATGGATTTCTTCCTTACGAATAAAGCACATTAGCTTTTCCGATGAGAGATAAATGTAATACGTGGTGTCATCAACTTGCACAGGTAACGACGCTGCAATCTTCTCTACATCATCTTGATTATCCTACATTTGCCTCCGGAAGCTCAAAATATGTGAGAATTTAGAATCACTCATACCGGCCTTGATATATGTAACTTGAGAACATGGAGTAACGTTAATTGTTGCAAGTTTCTCCATAATAACTTCATTTGTAATGCGGGGGCATGCATTTGATATAATGAACCTTTTCGCTTTCGATATCAAAAGGCGAATTTCAAGTATGTTAAAACCAATTTTGATTTTCCTGTGAGTTTCTGAGAGAAGGTCAGCAGTTTCTGTGCTGTTCAAATAAAGACAAATTCTTCCATCAGAAATACGTGAGATGAACCTGATGAGAGAAGAGTTAACAAGTTTTCCAATTGACATGGCATACTCTTGAATTGTAATCCCGTATATGGCATCCAAGGTAATAGATTGTTCTTTTGTTGGTGTCTGTACTAGTTGAGTTGCATGAGCGTATGATACTTTAGGTGTGGAAGAACTTTGTGGATTCATCTTGTTTTTTTTTAACTAAACTTTGATACCCTTTTCTCACATGGGAGGGGAAGAGAATCAGTATCAACACTTGTCTGGAAATCACAGTCGTAGCACAATGACACACGCACTCTATAATGTAAGAAAGCACTCCTGAGCACGCGTTTACAAACACGTCTCCCTGCCTTAGTGCTGTTCTAATTACTAACAGATATTTTTTCAGTGTACAAAAATTTCATTAATCTTTTTTTTTTGCAGTAGACGGTTCGTTCGTTGGTCAACAAGTATATGGTGATAATCATAAGACTGAAATTGTTCATCCGTATAATATTCCTCCTGGAAGCAAAATTAGGATACATAGGATGGAACATGGCATGCCTTCACCTACAAATGCTTTTTCTGGAATGCTCATTCCTCGTGAAAGAGGTCGCAAACCACCAGATGCTCTAAGGGAGGGGCAGGCTCTCGTAATGCTCGATAATGGTTATAGTTGGTATGCAGATCTCGGACGCATAAGAGGATATCATGCTGGACATGATGATGGTCTTAATTTGCATAAATGTTATATAATAAGAAGAGATGGGGCTCCTATGGAAGCAGATCTTGTGCCTTCCACAGACTATCAACATACGGCTCATAACGCAATCGTTTCTTTCTTCCTACACAATTCTCAAATTGATGGCATGGGAGATCTATATTTTGGGAGCCACTTATAATATTCCTGATGAAAGCACCATTACATATAAATCATACATTAAATTACATCATCAACTTATAATTTATTAGTATGTACAATCGTGCACACCTGGAAGAAATTATACGAGGTGCAAGCCAAGAATATCAGTAGCTGCGAGGGATACCAAGTTACTTGCCCTGAATATAAATTTACAAAATGAGATTGCTGAAAACGAAATTCAGTAACTTTGTCCCGTTGCGAAGGCTTTCGGTAGTCTGTGTGCTCGTCGTGTTGTGTGCAGCTTGCGGATGAGCCCGTGAAAAACGAAAAATTAGTGCAAAAAGTTTGTTTTATTAACTAACCTAACAATACAGCAAAAAATATGAATATAATCACAATACTGTTTTCCAACAGAGAAAACTAGGTAGTGAAATTCTTTACAGAGGTTATTTTTCCTCGCACGTATTTTGAAAAAATGTCTCTGTTACAAGCGTCACTAGGTTTTTCTGTTAGACTTATTGTAACATGGGTACATGCAAATTCATTTAAAGTTACTGTATCTGGAAATTGTTAAATTTTAAGAGAATTTTCTGAACCATTTAACGAAAGATTTATGGATCTGTCCTCTCTTAAATTTTCGTACCAGCCCATTAAAACTTCCTACCAAAATTTCTGACAGTACTTCCACTTGTTCGAAATGTAAAGTTTATGTGTAATAATTCGTTTGCAATTGTATAGACATAATTATTAATGAAAATTTCTGCAAAAACGTCTATACCTGCATGCGTCAATTTAATGTGGAAGACTAACAAATAAAATACCTAATGTAATGCAAGGACGGTTTACGTGCTTTATCAGCGACATTTTAGTTCTGAAAGTAGCTGCTTACACAACAGGAGGAGAGGCAGCAAATGCACATGTGCGGAGTGGTGCGAAGTACTAATATGATCATAATCATTCAAAGCGTATGCGCATTTGCTGTCGCCCCTGTATTATTATGGGTTCGCCAATCTTGCCTCAAATTTTCAGACGCTGAAAACTTGTTAGTCATAACTTTATTACATAAAAAATCATAAGAACCAAGAAGGTAAACATCTTATTATCCGAGCGTGAATTCGCAATAACAAGGTGTACACGAGCGCGTCCATAATGTACTAATCTTGAAATTTGTCTTTTATTTACTGTAGATTTACAATGTTTAATGTAAAACGTTATTATACAACAGCACTTTTATTGTAGTAGTGGTACCAGTGATCCCCATTGTTTTACTATCTGCTGCAATAGCGCGCGCTGTTTGAAATCTTCAGCTTGCGTATGGCATGAACCTACTTGTAAATTATTTCTTTTTGCAGAATCATATAATATTAATATCATAAAAAACTTGTTAGTTGCAATGAGTAATGCTTGTACATAATTAATTGAAACCGGCACTGTGGTCTAGTGGTTAGCACGCTGGCCCCTAAAATTGAGCGCTGAATCTGTCGACTGGCTTTGCAAGGAGTAGGGTTTTGACGAATACTTCAGTCATTTAACAGTGACCGTCATAAAATGTATAACCAGGTATGATTCACTCCTTTGCTAGGTCGAACCTAGGTCCGCTGCACTATACACGGGTTTTACTGCGATTTTCCTTGTGTACTACAAAAATATTGTTGGTGAATACTAGTGCAGATATTTTGAAAGACGGGCGCAGCCGCTGGGGTATAGAATCAATAGTTTTTTTCCGGGGGGATTAATATAAGATTTTGGAATCTGTTCGTTATAAATAAATGATAGAAATTTGATAACAAACAAGTCTCTTCATAAAAATGTATAACCTACAAAATTACCTTTTTGCTGATGCAGTTGTATTCATGCGTAAATATACCTAAGTTTGCAATAACTGAAATTGTTCCTAAATTTAATTTTCGAGCAATATGTTAATTTTTAAAAATATGTTTGGCGATTATTAATGACCATTTAAATAATTTTTAACCTCAGCATCACTTGTTCATGTAGAGTGATAGTAGGCTTAGACGAACTGGCTTGTAATAAAAAAAAGAATATGAATAAATATGTACGTTTTTGAGTTTTTCTGTTCATTATTTTTAACACGAAAATTAACATGAAATCGAACTCTTTCAATAACGTATTCATATTTCTCTTCAATATTTTTTTCAGTGAAAGTGGAGTAAAAAGTTAGGTTATCGACCCCCTTGAATTTTCAGTTTCACGCCTTACATAAGAAGGAAACAGTCAATTTAAAAAATTTGAGTTTGTGAAATTCCTTAAAAAATTCAAATTCATATCACCTCTAAAGAATTTATAGCATCGCCACTGAAACGAATAGTAGTGCTACCAATTTTATAGTATATACTATAAATTATATTTATATAATAATAAATAATAAATAATAAATATAATAAATATTAGTAAAGACATTTCTAAATTCAATAGTGAAATACAACTGATTTCTTTGTAAATATATATAAACTTATTGAGAACTGTATATGATAATTAAAAAATAGTTATAAACATGATGAACTTAAAAAATATAAAAGTTTAATCCTAAAGTGACAAGGAATCAATTGGCTCTAAATTACTTATACACATTCAGGGTCCTAATATGCTACTTTTCAATAGGATCCTGTTATCGATTTTCAAATTTTTTTAAGTTCAAGTTTTCATTTAATCGTAAAATTTCTTTTTGCTTCCAAGAAATCTAACCTCGATATAAATAATGTACAACTTTCATTTATTTTTTTCAATAGCTTGTTATTTGTTTTGTAACGCTATAAATTGCAAATGGTTCTATTTTGCGAGAAAAGTGCAAGAGACAAAACTGAAAATTCAACTGCTTGGTTAAGCATTCTTTTTCTTTTGGTGAAGACACATCTCCTTGATTGAAAATTTAACCATTTAGTAGAAAATTAATCTATTTTAGCTAATAATTGTCTATTTTGTTAAAAATTCGTTGCTTTTGCTTAAATTCAACTGTTTTTTATTTAAAATTATATATTTTTTTAGTTGAAAATTTAATAACTTGGTTAAGAATTTATTTTCTTCATAAAGATTCATCTCTCTGATTAAATTTTTTTAATTACTTATTTGAAAACTTATCTTTTGATTTAAAATTCGAAATCTTTCTTGATTGATTCATCGACTATATAATTTTCCGTAGGGAAATAATCTTTTTGGTTGAAAATTCAACGGTTTGATTAAGAACATAACTTTTTGTTTTGTTTGAAGATTTATCCTCTCTAGTTGAAAATTTAGCTAATTTCTTGGAAACTCAAATTTTTCTAAATTCATTTACAAATTAAATTCCTAGACAAAAATTCAACTACTTGGTAGAAAATTATTCGGTTCCTGTTGATGATGAAAGATTTTTGTTAAAAACTCCTCGCTTTCAGTTGAACTAAACCGTTTTTTATTTCAAATTGAAATATTTTTTTGTGATATATCAACTATATCATTTTTTGTTGAGAATTCACCTTGTTTCGGTGACAATTAAACTACTTGGTTACGAATTCATTTTTGTTCGTGAAGATTGGTCTCTTTGATTGAAAATTGACCGTTTTTTAAATATTTTTTTGCAAATTAATTTTTTAAAGTGAAAATCTCACTAATCTGTTTTGGTTGGAAGTTGATTTTTGTTTGTAGCTGAAAATTCATGTCTTGGGTTGAAAATTTGATCATATTGTTTGAAAAATGAGCTTCTTGGTTGAAAATTAATCATTTTGTTTGCAGATTCGAATATCTGATGGAAAATTAGTCTATTTTAGTTAATGAATGAACAATTTTCTTAAAAATTCATCGCTTTTATTTATATTCAACTGCTTTTTATATAAAATTCAAGTACTTTTGCTCAAGATCTCATTTTTTTTATAAATAATTATCTGTTGGGTTAAAAATTAAACTTTATTTTTGGAGATTATTTTGTTTCAAATAATTTTTTTAATTAAAAATTTGACAATTCTTTTTTGGGAAGCAAGTTCATATTATTCAGTTGAAATTATATTTATGTGGTTGAAAATTCGTCTTATTGGTAGAAAATTAATCTTCTTGGTTCAAAATTATTCGCATTGGCCAGTAAATGTTTTATTATATGTTTCTGGGCTCGCTGCAATCGAATCCGAAGTACGTTTTAGCCCATCACGTCAGATTTTTGACATAACCTTGAGAAAATATTATAATCAGAGCACAATTAGCTCACTATGCCTGATATATTGAATCCCATAACTCCTGAAATATACCTATCAGTTGTCATTCGTTAATTATAATTTTCAAGGTTATGTGCTTATTGGAATTTTAGGTTATAGGGTAAAGAGATTATGGGGTCAAGGGGTCGAATGGTTATGTGGTTAAGAGACCATGTGGTTCAATATATTAGGTATAACGAGCTAATTGGGCTTGAATCATAAGATTTTTTACGGTTATATAAAAAACCTCACATGATGAGGTTAAACGGACTTTAGATTCGGTTTCAGAGAGTCCAAGACATATATTAAATGGCCTGACCCCAGGCCAGAATTATTTTTTATTTTTGTGTGGCTGCGAAGACTGTTTGAGGTTATGTCAAAAACCTGACGAGATGAGGTAAAAACTTGTTTAAGAAACCGATAATTTTAATAAAAATTCATCTTCTTACCATGAAAGTCCAATGATGTGGTCAAATTTTTTGTTCTTTCCTTGCATAACTTTTTGGTACTGGTCAAAAGCTAAAATAAGTTAATATCAGTAAAGACTTCTTTCCTTCTGCAAATGATACATCATCATCTCTACTTTAAAATTCTGATGGAAAGCAAAATGTGTATACTGAAACCTTCTTGAAGTTTCTGTGAATAATAGGAGTAGTAAATATGAAGAATTATGAGATCATGAATCTTTGCCCCTCCACTCAATAATAGACAAGCTATAAAAGCGGCCGTCCCTCACGAGTGGCTTCTTATCAAAAATAATTTTTGAGTTCTATATCGCTATCTCGACTGGAATCTAGAAACAATGAAGTTCATCATTCAAATCTTTACCTGTATAATTTTGCTGAATATTGCAGGTAAGTGTCCCTGATATAATATAATATAACTATTAGGTGACTAAAATCTGTGCACGTCGACATTTATATGAGCGCAGATGGTACCCAACTAATGTTTCACCAACACAGTTGGAAGTATTCCATCTGTGTGAAAAATGACAAAGGATACGAAAAAAAAAATGAATAGGAAAAAGTTGTCCATCAAAAAAAGATCCACACTTTTTTTTGGTTTATTTTTTGACAGGAGGCGCAGTTTTTGTTTTAATCGTAAAAAATACCATATCGACAAATTTTTCAACAACTACTTTTCGATATTGTCAATTTTTTATGTCTTACGGTCCACATGAAATCAAATAAAAATTGAGCCAAAAACATTTTTTCAACTAAGCATTATTAAAACCTAAATACAATAATATTTCATATTAGCAATATTAACCAGAAAAATTCAAAATAAAAAGTATAACTTCATAAATTGATGTAAATTTGTACATCAGATAAGATTAATTTCAAAGAGTAAAGCAAACATCGAACAGGTACATAGAAAACCAATGTCAATTTTGAAGAATTCAAGTCAAAATTTGAGTCAAAAATTAAAAAAACATTGAAACATTTGGAACATTCAAGACACTAAACATTGTAAATAATATTCGAAGATGATCTCAGTTTTCGAATTACTTAAATTCCGTTCTTCAAGAGTTATATCTGATGGCTCTATTAACAAGCTTTTTGACTCATAAAAGTTAAGTCTTTGAAATTCAAATTTTTCACAGGGAGAATATTGCATAAAAAAGTTTGATTTTTAGAAAAGTAGTTCGTTAGCTTCTAATAGAGAAATTACTCATTTTATATCAAAACAAATGGTTCAAGAATTTATCAACAGTTGAAATCCCTGATGAGGTTGCTGAAATTTTAGCTCTAGTAAACAAACCTGAAATTCTTTCAAATGTTAATAAAACTCCCATTAATCGTTTGGTTGCAAATATTTTAAAAATTTTGAAAAATATTGAATGTAAATGTTGCAAAAAAGTCTATATAGATGAAACTCGGCAGGGATTGAAAACTAGAATTGCTCAACACAAAAGAGAGTGTGAAACATTAATAACATTTATCAGATTATTTTTATATGCCACATTTTTTTATATGAAATAATTTTTTCTCACATTTAAATTGATGTTTGTTTTAGTCGTCGAAATTAATCTTATCTCAGATACAAATTTACATTAATTTATGAAAATACAACATTAAAAAAAATAAAATTTTTTGGAACAACTACACAAGTTACGAAAAAAAATTAATAGACAATGGTTGTTGATAAGAAAGGGTTCGGCAAATTTGAATATTGTTTTTCTATTGGACGTGTAGCTTTTCTTGTGGACGCAAAAAATTCCGATGAAAAAATTCAAATTTAAAACAGAAAACGACACAAAATACCAAAACAAAATGAATAGATAAAAGTTGTTCATCAAAAAAATATCGCCAAATTTGTTATACTTTTTTTCATATAACACGTAGTTCACCTCATTAGATCTCAAAATTTACTTTTGACATCTTTTTGATAGGATGCGCACTTTTTTAACTCTAAAAACACGACAATGAAAATACTTCTGTTTCAATTTCAATGCATACTATGAATTGTAATAATTTACATTTATTGAAATGATGCATTTTTTAGGGCAATTGCGAATAATGATTAATGCAATATAAGAAAGAAATATTTAAGTAATTAGGAAAAATAAAATTTGTAGTTTTTTTTTGCAATATCTGAATAAGTTATCCCGGGCCAAGGTACAAAAATTATATACTATATATTGAATATAATAAAGTTGAACATAATATAAAAAATTTCGCGATTTTGAACAAAATGTAATCAAGTGCGAAGCACAATATACGTTATGACACAAATCAGTGCACAAATGTCGGGAAACCACAAAGCCTTTTAAGCTGTATATTTTTGATACATCCACGCTCATTCAAATAATTGCAATTTTATATGGACCCTACACTGTTCTAACTAATTTGGTGTCCATTGATCTTCTTTCGTGTTAAGATTTGTAAAAAATTATTGTTTTTCCGAAGCTAGTTCAAACAATATTTTTTTGTTGAAATACTAATGCTAATCGAATTAGTAATTTTCTAGTAATCTTTGGTGGCTGACTTTTCTCTAATCAAATTTGTACGATTTCACTACTAATTAGTTAAGTCTTACCAATTTTGATTTGAAACCCGTAATGTATCTTTTACCTGATGAAAAAAGTTTAACAATTAAAAAAACCTTCTTTAAGCACTCAAGTTCATACTTATTCAAGCTGATACTTATTTAAGGTGAATAATTTTTACAAAGTTTGTTAATAATTTCAATTTTCTACGGAAAATAAGGAAAATATGCAACCGAAGATAAATTTGTAAATCGAAAATAGAACTCTACCTGATCAGGCTATCCTTAGTAGGTGCCTGAGCCTGCCCTGTTCAGGTCCTTATTTATTTTCGTATTCCCATTTAGTTGATATTTTGATGAAAAAGAAAAACATTTGAGTCAGTAAATTGTTCAATTTATTAAATTAGAAAAATAATATCCACTGAGTCGTGGAAAGTTGTGCATATATATATATGTGTGTGTGTTTGTGTGTGCCTATTTTAGGAATAAGGATAATAATTATAAAATCAAACATATTAAAGAAACTTGTAAAAAAAGGAAAGGGTTCTAGCTTATCCGCAGCTTCCTGTTACCGTTTCAGTCCTTTGCGTTGTTGAAAACGGCTTTGATGTGTGACAAAACCTCGTCCTCGGAAATGTTGTATCGCATACAAATAACATCTGAAAAAAAATATTGATAAGCTTAGCATACAAAATAAACTATAAATAAGGGAATACAATTGTGCAATAAGAACTATCATACAATTTAATATAATTGTCTTACCTACAATGCATGAGTTCATACAACAATCTTTGAACAGTTCTTCATTTGGGACCTTTTTAACTGTAGTAAACTGCAGGCCTAAATCTCGTGATATGTATTTTTTATTAAATTCGTGATTGTTTTCTGAATATTGTTGTCCTTGTCATAAAACAAGAGCAAGGAAGCTTTCTGTAAATATATCAGTAAGATATTAGGAATTGGTAATAAATTCTAACTGCAAATGTAAAAAGAATTGGTAATAACAAAGTCAAACTCACGAAACCCTTGCAGCACTCTTCATCCGTTTTGAGAATTGCGTCGAAGTTTTCAAAATCTTCTGAATTTTTTAACGGCAAGTCCAAGCCATATTCATCGGCAAAAGACTTGCTTTCAGTGTAGCTTGTACGAGCTACAGACTCGTACATGTTCATCAATGTCACCTGATTAGCAGCAACTGCTTTGATGTCTGCTCGCAAGCCCTTTATTTCCTTTATCAGCATCTGAACTGAAAAATAGAGACAAAATCATTTTAAAAATGTAATAGCGATAATTAAACAAGGAAAAGAGAAAAACAGGTTATCAATATTTAGGAATTTATCTTTCGTATTATAGTAATTATAATAATTGTAAAAATAACTTACACACTTCCTCTGCGTTTTGAACCGGCATACTTTTTGAATGCTTCTGTTGCAGCATTTTCGGCGGGTTCGTGATTTTTCTCATCGGTGAGCAATATTTATCCTTCCAGCCTGTGTGTTCAATGCCCGTCCCGTCCGAAATATGTTCGTATATTTTTAACTTCTCCTTCAAGCATGCGGAAAATTAAGAAAATTATATAGGTTAGATTTAAATTATTTTACTAAATATATAACAATTAAACATAAAAGAATTTACGTTCAATAGCTGCCCTTCCAGCAGAATCTGCCTGAGTTTCTGGTTCTGCTTTATTCTTTTTGATTTCAAATGTGAAGTCAAGGTCACTTGAATTCTCTATAAAAGTAGTGCACAAATTAATTGATATGCCAATTCTTTTAAAACAATTTTTTAATAAATTCCAACATAGCAATTTCGTACTTCTAAACCAATAAAAAATCAGCAGATTCTATTAGTTAGTTTTTGCAAAAAGAGGACTTTCTAAATATAAAATGAAAGACAGAGAGAGTGAGTAGAAAACTGAAAGTATGCTTGCAAGATCAACAATATAATTTACCTTCTTCAAAGTCTTCCTCCGAATCCTTTTCTTGAAAGTCTTCATGCAATTTAATTTCTTTGATGTCCCCTTTTAAATATAGAGGCACTGACGATTTGAAAGTGGGAACGGTCGTCATGCATTGTAAATCAGGAAGAGATTCCCTTGTCCTAATTTCTTTGCAAATGGCAGCAGCTTTGTCCTTAGCATGCACTTCTGTTCCACTACGGTATATGCATTCTTTCGTTTGTAGTAATTTTAGTTTCTCCACAGCTGCGGCGTAAGTTTCTGTGGAAAAAATGTATACATTAATTCATCAATAATACTAAATTGAAAGTAAGTGAAAATTAAAAGTAAATTAGTATTCAAATATATAAGGTATTGTAGTTTCTCTGTTGTTATAAGTAGAAACTTGAAGATAAGACGAAGCACATTACATAGAGATTGCGTTTTCAAGTTTAAGATTTCTACCCTTCTAGAAATAATCAATTGAGATCAATAAGAGACATTAGAACTAATATCTCAATCATTCCGAATCGTGTTTCTTAATTGTGCCAACACGATTGACAACGACTGAGTATTTTGCATTTCCAATTGTTTCCAATCGGTACTTGGAATTCGGCACATGATTACAGCACTTTCCTCTGGCGAGAATTATTTAAAAACAGTTATTTACTTTTTTGTAAGAATATAAATTTTAAACAGTATATATTACGAAAGAAAGTAAATAAACATTTTGTAAATAATTTTTGCGAGATAAAAGTAGTGCTACGATGAAAAATGTGCTAATAGTATTTCATGTTGAAAAAATAAAATCAGATACAAGATAAAAATAAAAAAGTTGGTTTTATATTAGTGAAAGAAGCAAAATTGTTATTTTTTGATATGCTTTCTTGGATTTTTCATTGAAGTGAAAATTCTATAAATGGTTATAAGTTTTGAAATCTATTGAAATTAAAAAAAAAAGTAAACAAATATTTTGAAAACGTGAAACTTCAGAAAAGCGATTGAAGTTTAATTTAATTATATAAAAAATGCAAGGCTGTTATTAATTAGGTAACGTAAAACAATTAAAAAATACTATTAGGGATAACAATTTTTTTTTTATCAGAAAGGGGTCTCAAGTTTTAATTCTTCACTGCAATTTACACATAAATCTACCTTATAATAAAAAAGTTTGTGTTAGTTCAACTTTGTAAATTTCTAGTTTATTCAAATATAAATACTCAAAATGATGGACAAAATTCTTTATAAATTGAACAGTAAATTTACATCACTGTCGGTAATATTATATTCGGTGATTCTTAGAGTATCACTTCAATTCTACCACTAATAATTTACGGTTATTTCTAGAAGGCTAATAATTATTTCTCCAGTCTGGTTCTATCATTCGTCGGGATTCAATGTGTAAGATTTTTGAGTGCTTATATTAAGAAGAGAATAAACCGTAATATTATTTTGAAACTTACGCCCATCACCAACAAGTTTCACCGTATATTCCTCTCAGTGGTCAGGTGCTTCCATTTCGAATTCAATCATTTTGTATAAGATCGCGTTCGTCTTCTCAGTATACGGAGGAGGCATACATTTTGCGACGTAATTTTTTGTCATGGTGTCATACCGTATCCATCGACTTGCCACGCAATCAACTGTTCTTTCCTTTTTCGGGCCTCTTTTGATGAACTCGACGAGCTGAAACGGACGAATGACTTCCACGTTGATTTTCTTTTGCTGGAAACAAATTTTTTCAGTCGAAAATAGAAGTGACCCTGAAAAAGTGAGGTTATGATAATTTGAATAATGTTGAAGGAACATACGCTGGAAAAGAAGTGAGGTTAGGAAAGTCAGGTTATGGTACTTTGGTTATTATATTTTGAATAATGCTCGCACTGTAATAATTCAAAAAAGATTTACGAATTATAACTGCGAAATCACCGAACCTGGTGCAGCTATTTACAATCTTAAGTGTAGGGAAAGTATTTATAACTGATTATTCGTAAAATTCATCTGTATTTTTTACGGTGTGGTACTGGCGAAATACAGCAAAGTTTGTGAATGCGTCACATTGAATTTTACACAAGCTTCAAGTACATTTAGTTTAAGAATTGGTAAATTGTAAAATTATGGGAAGATTGTTTTGTAGTGCTTTAAACAGACGTTGAAAAGGTGAGGTGACGACACTTTGAAAAATGCTGGAGGAGTAGACGCTAGAAAAGTGAGGTTAGAAAAATCAGGTTATGGTACTTTGATTTTTTGAGCATATTAATTTACACATTATATACATGCCTTAATTACAGCCCACTACAAAATTATATAGAAGAAAAATATCACTGAAATGAAGAGTCCACAAACACAAATAATAATAACAACTGCGAAGCTGTCGGTTCTGTTCTTACTGTTCACAGTAGTTCACAGAGATGACGTCACTATCGTCCAATGTTGCCTTCGTTGCCAAAAGATCCAACGGAGAGTGGTCGTTGGAAACGACCAATCCAGAGTTGACCCCTTGGCGGGCACTTTCAAATGCGAAGCAATTAACTTAATGCTAGTTTAGTAAATGAATGAAAATAATGACTTGGGTTTGTTGTCAGTGTGGGGATCACTATTGTCCTATGGAGATTGTATCCGTTCATTCTTTGAAATAAATTAGATGTAGTTCATATTATATAATGTTTATTGAAGACAAGGAATAGATTATCAGTGAATTGATACATTAAAAACTTACATTTACCTTTCTAGTCCAGAAACGGCAAGCGAAAGTAGTAAGGGTTGTCGCTTGCGTCTATATACTCGGAGAACGACGGCAAGATCCTCTCACAGAGTTAGTTTGGGTAGTGAAGGAATTCACGATCACAATTCACACGTTGAGCGATACAGGATCCATGAAAGATATAGAATCCAATCTTGAGTTCTTTTTCACTAATGTTAAACGCGACTTATTCAGAGCGGTTCTTCTTTAAGGAAAATTTCACAATGATGTAGAAATCGCAAGTTAGTCAGAGCGGTTCGTACTTCGAAGATCAAGTTGACAGAATGATTGCTTGGAACGTAAAGAGGACTTCCAGGGGTAGTTCTGGGGTTTATATAGTCTAATGGAAAATTGGACAAAAACTGAAAAATTTTGGAACACAACGCGACTTTCTAACTCTATTTTAGGAGAAAATTGCTAAAAATAATAATACATTATTTGAACAATTTGATTAACTTGTACAACTTAGTAGTAATCACTAGCGATAAATCCAGAAACTAAAAAACCAGAAAAACTGTGTTGCAATGAATGAATCAATCAATCTTTTCATACTCATATTATGTTCATTATTAATTTCCGCATAACGGCCTTCTCCAATTCTGAGCAGCCAAAAGTTTCGGAATTAGATAATCTAAGATTTTTTTATAATATTTTTGTTTCAAATATATTTTATTCTCAAAAGAAGCCCGCCATAGATTTTGTTCATAACTTTTGTTTAGGAATATGTCAGCCACTGAAGATTTGTAAATCATTTGTTTTCAACACTGTAAATTGCAAACAGTTTATACTACGTAAAAGTGCAATAGGAAAAAATTGAAGAATCAACTACTTGTTTAAGAATTCTTTTTCGTTTCTGACATACCTTTTGTTTAAAAGGTCAAAAAAGTCCCCTGATGAAGAATATTTTTGTTATTTTTTTCGAAACCCGGGTCGATTTTTATTCAAACTATTTTTTTTAACAATTTCATTATTTATCAATAAAACAAATGATAGAACCATTTTTTATCATTTTTTAGCAAATATAAAACTTTTTCGCTTAGTTTGCTTTGGTAGTAGGATAAACCGCTTGCGACGTACATCGTTGCAAACAAATCATTTTTAATCAAATTGACATATTTGCTCTCCTGCCCCCCAGAATCTATTGCTTAGAAAAATTTGAAACTTGTACATTATCCATATTAAGGTTATATTTATTGAAAGCAAAAAGAAATCTTCTTATCGAATTAAAACTTCCGTCCGTGAATTGTTGTTAAAAAATTTAGATTTTTCAGAGGAAATTGTCTATATTTTTCATTTTTTGATACATTATTTATCACAATTGTTATAAATGAAAACCCTCGATGACCAGAATTGATATTTTTGACATTTTTACATTCTGAACCTAAAAAGAAGGTATCAATTGTGCAACCAACTCTTCTTCCTTTATTCATCGGAAATGCTTTTCAAAAAATCGAAAACGCCGTTTTCCAGATAAACTATAGGATATTCAAACAAAATATTAGAAAGGAAAATTGTTCATCTTGAAAAGCTGAACAAATGCCAAGAGACCTCTTTTTTATAAGACGCATATTTTTTTGTTTCAATGGTGAAAATTTTAATAAAAATTAAAAATTTCATTTAGCGGTTAGACTATGCAAGAAGCGAAAAAAATATATACAAGCAAATTATTCACCCAAAAAAGATCTATACATTTTTTGTTTAGCATTTTTTCATAGGATGCATAGTTTTTGTTTTAATCGTGAAAAATAACAATAAGCCAAATCATAAATTTTGGAAAAGCGACACAGGATACGAACAAAAAGTAATTGACAAAACCTGTTCACCAAAAAAGGATCAACAAATTTGTTAAAAATTATTTTTTTGATATGAATCGCAGTTTTTGTTTTAATTTTTTTATTAATCTTTCACAAAAGATGAAACCTTTTACACTCATTATATTTTTTTGTATGGTGAAAGATTGTGAAATAATGTTGTTCTTATCCTTGTCCAAATAATCAGAATGCAATGATTGCAGATTGGAGTCCGGCTACGTCACGTTTACAATTTGACAATATGACCTACTTATTGTTTCAATAGAGTCAAGAATGTTGCATTATCGTTTTATTATTTTATTAACCTTTTTTATTTCTCACTTTTTTCATTTGTATAACCTTTTCTTGATCATTATATACAGTCCTAAGTAAACGTATTCATTTGTGTAAAATACTTTTAACAATCAAACTGATACTTATTCCGGACCCGCCTGATTAAGGAAATAGATTTTTTATGACACGTCCATGATTTCTCCCCTTTCCGACGCCTATGAAGCGGGGTTGAAGCTCAGAATCATTTCGCTGGCCCACCACCCACACAAATTCAATTTTTTCTTGGCCAAATAATTAGTCAAGAATTTGTTCAAATTTGTTCAACCGAAACTAGAATTTCTGCAAAACCGAACGTACCTGATAATTTAAAAAAACACTGGTGGGGCCAGCGAAATATTTCATTAGCCCCGTCAATGTCCATAATGATCTTCATATTGGCCTAATATGTTCGCCTTAATTTGTTTAAATTTGCACAATCAACTTCAACCCTTCAAAAACTACCCCCTGTGAGGAAAAGGTCATGGTGGGGCCAGTGGAATATTTCGCCAGCCCCGAGAATGTCCAAAATGATCTTTATATATGCCTGATATTTTCGCCTTAATATGTTCAAATTTGTGCGACCAACTTCAAGCCCTAAAAACTACCCCATGTAAGGCATACATCTTGGTTGGGCCAGCGAAATATTTCGCCAGCCCCAACATTATCCAAAATGAACTTTATCTTGGAGCACTATTTGCATCTTATTTTGTTCAAATTTCTGCGACCAACTTCAAACCCAAAAAACTACCCCTGCGGAGGAAACATAATACGGACCAGTGAAATATTTTGCCAGCCCCGAGAATGTCCAAAATGAACTTCATAAGCGCCTAATATTTGCGCCTGAATTTTTTTTAAATTTGTGCCACCAACTTCAACCCCTAAACACCTTACTCTCTGATTGTTTCATGTAGTCCGGTCACTTTGGGCGTCAATATCTCGGAGACAAAAAATCGCTTTAAAAACCCGTAAAATGCATGTGATTGTGTCATCTTTTCTGCGACGATTACATGTTTAAAAAATGTTTATGAGAAATAATAAACATTTTAAAGACTGGAGTTTGTGAACTGAAATATAAAGGCTCCTTTGTGTAAGCGATAGTGACGCCTCTTCTGTTTGCCACTCGGCGGGGTTCTGAAAGCCCGCTGTCAACCACCCTGCCAATGTGGAACTTGAATTGCTCATATCAATTTATGCGTATAGTAAACATGTATTATTATTATTATTTCTCGTTTAGAATTTCTGTGGCAAGGGTGCAAAAAGGATGCATACAGAAAGCGTAAGGGGGCCATTTCCAAAATACGTCATACATTTTTCGGGAACTTCCCCCCTCCCTGCATGATATTTCTTCGATTGCAATTAACATAAAGAATGATACTATGAAGCCTCCCCCCCCCCTTTTACGTATCACGTACTTTGTGAA
>JAABKJ010000376.1:0-51320 GCA_011634705.1 Andricus grossulariae | reverse complement strand
AAAATAATACACGCGACGCAATGTATACAATGCAATGTATCTCCCGAGGTATTCGGACATTTTGAAATGACGTCACAAGTGGAAATACTCTATTGCATGCAGAAAATCCGCATGCAATTTGCTGATCTGCAATCGTGTGAAAGCGCCCTAAGGCTGCTGGTGTGGGGTGCAAAAAAATGGCGAAATCTGTGAAGCACTCAAAACTTACCAATAACCTACGATAATTTGGTGTTGAGTTCTTAAAAATGCACTTTGAATATTTTCTAGACGCCGAAAGGGGTTTTGCAGCGGCAGGAGGGCGGTAAGTCTCTGGGTTTTCGAAAAAAAAACGGTAACTGCTAAAAAGGGTGAGTGAAATAGTGTAGCAACGACGTGAAGTGTGAAGAAAGCCGATTGACAGTTGATGGCGCTGATAGCTCGACCGTACTGTATCGTACTACGAAAATTTACTGTCGGTAAAAGTCGCATCTGTCTTGGCGGGAATTTTAAATTTTAATAAAAAAATGTAATTTGTGATTTCCTTTTTTTTATTGTATCACTGCAATTTGATTTGATAATAAATTTTTTCTTAGAATAATAAACGTGGTCTCGGAAAAGGAAAAGTTTGCAAGTGATAAAATGATGCCGCTGTGAACTCGTTGAAAATAATCGATAATAATTTAGCAATTTTCTTTAAAATGATTTATTGATTCATTTACAAATCTTATCTCGACATAAATTGTAATAATTAGAATCGTATAAGTAAGGTAATTAGTGTACATTCTGTTTTCGCTTTATAGAATATAATCACTCGCATTTCCAGAACATAAAGCTTGTTTAAAAAAAAGTCAGTAATGTAGGTATTTAGAAGGACACATGGACTGAAAATTCTATATTTGCAAAGATAGAAACAATTTTAAATTACAAGGGTTTTAAACTGTACCATTGCAAATTGGAAATGTAGTAGTTTTCAAAATTAGAAACGCAAATACTTTCAGCGAGTGAAGCAGTTTAAGGTAGTTGTGCCAAAAATCAGAAAATTTGTCCATAATACTGAGAATTAAAATAATATTACTGATCATGATTTTTCAAATAAAAACCATTAGTTTTACTAATAACATTTCAAAACACACAAAAACATTTATTTTAACAATGTTCTTGCTTACTGAATTTTATAAATGAACGAAAAAAAGAAAATCAGAAATTGCACTTTTTATTCAAGTTTAAAATTCCCGCCAAGACAGATGCGACTCTTACCGACAGTGCATTTTCGTAGTACGATCCACTACGATCGTGCTATCAGCGCCGTCAGCTGTCAGTCGGCTTCCTTCACACTTCACGACGAATTTTATCTTTATAAGTGTATTTGAAACTTAGTTTTTCATTTTTGAGAACTATTTAATGAAATAATAAAATTATAATATTTATTATTTATTACGAAGATATTACAAACTTAAAGTTTCGTGCTGGCAATGAAAAATGAGCAATTCCATGTCAAATCATCGGAATAATTTCAGTTATTGTTAGTAATTTTGATGAAAATTCTAGTAACCGTTCTTTTAGGTGTTGAAAGAGAAACTTAAAATAATTTTTGAAAAAAGCTCAGAACTTGGGAGATATTAAAAATTGAAAATTTTGGTCTTTCTATTCTTAAACTTTCATAACTTTTCTGATTTTAATGATATCAAGGTATATATTCTTTATTATTCTTAATAGGATGCGGTTTTGAATTTAAGGGAAAATTCTTTAAAGTTTGAGTCATTTAACTGAAGGAATGTAAAATAATTACCGTCATTTTTTAATAATCACTCCAAAAGTATATGCTGTGAGCCGCATTCCTTACTACATACCTGTAATATTAATATTAAGTTGACCAAAAATGTATCTACTGCATTATTCAACTTTCATATAATTTTGTATCAAGCTTTAGTATGTAGGCATGCTCAAAATAAATGGATGTAATCATTAAATGTTGCTTTTAACATATTTTTTAAACAATATATTCAAATTATAACCAAGTTTCATGATTATTGGGACCGTCGCGATTACTGGAAAATGATGTTTTGTAATTTTTCTGTTCGTTAAGGAAAATGAAAATATTTAAAAAACAATGAGCCAGATTTAGGAATTTGTGATATAATTGTATTTCAAATTTTGGAAGTCAAAAACAGTCTATCACTGAATAAGGATTTCTTTTTGCAAAATGTGTTTTTATTGTACAAAAATATTATGTATGTACCAAAAAAATCTTCTCTTCATGATTAGTCATCATCATATTATCATATCATATTAACGAATTATTTTTGACAAGACTCTTGAAATAATTTGTTTTATTTCCTTCTTTATCGAAACAAAGATCGTGCAGTTTTTCAAAAGTTCGACCAATAATAATTCCTACTCTATCTAACGTCTTTGATATCTTTTTGGCGTAAAGAGTTCTTTCTCGGCTAAGAAGTGATTCAAATAATGTTCGTGATTAAAGCAAGATTTATGAAAATTTAATAAAATAGAAGCGGTATTATTTCCTGCCATGCATAATATTGTGGTTAAATTACTCGACTTAAAACCTACTTTATGGCAATCATCTACATTTCTTCTTTTGTTTCCTCTTTCATCAAAGTACACATCATTTACGAAATTATTTAAATATTTTGTTGTCTCCCTTATAAAACAAAAATCATTAAATTTTTCGAAACTATTAACTGCTCCACTCAATATGCTACACAAATGACCTGGCGTGAAACCTAACTTACAGAAATCATCTAAAGGTTTTGTTTTTTCCCTTCTTTATCAAAACAAACACTGTGCAATTTTTTTAAATAGAAGAAGCACTAGCTCCTGCTTTACATAACATAGAGGATAAATTACTAAGCTCAAAACTTGCATTATAGAAATCATTCAAAAGTCCCGTTTTTGTTCCTTCGTCGTTGAAACAAATACTATGTAATTCTACAAAAGCATCTTTAGCATGAGCTCCTCATCCACTTAATGTACTGAATAAGCTTTGCATACGAAAACTTTTCCCTCCATCTTGTTTCCTAATGAAGTCTTTCAAATGCTGTTTTGTATTTCCTTATTTATCAAACCAAAAGTCATATAAATCTTTAAAAGCTTATGCAGCATTAGCTCCCGCTCCACTTAACAAACTGCACATAGTTGTTAGATTTATTCCTTCTTTCTCCAGAGATCTGAAATAGTGTGTTGCATTTCCTTCGCCATCAAACCAAAGATCATGCAAATCTTTAAAAGCTTTTGCAGCATTAGCTCCCGCTCCACTTAACATACTGGACACATTAGTTAGATTAATTTCTTTTTCTTGCAGGGTTTTTAAATACTGGGTTTTATTTCCATTTATATCAAACCAAACGAAATAGAAATCTTTAAAAGCCTTTGCAGCATTAACTCCTACCCTTTGCAAAATATTGGACATATTAGATAGCCTAACACCTTCTTTTTCTAGAGTCTTCAAATACAGTGTTTTATTTCCTTGCTTATCAAACCAAAGATCATGCAAACCTTTAAAAGCTTCTGCAGCATTATTTCTGGGAGCCTTTAAGAAACTGGACTTATTAGATAAATTTACACCTTCTTTTTCTACAGTTTCTAAATAGTGTGTTTTGTTTCCTTTTTCATCAAACCAAAGATTATATAATTCTGTAAAAGCTTTTGCAGCACTAGCCCCTACCCCGTTTAACATCTTGGACACATTGGATAAATTTATTCCTTCTTTTTCAAGAGTTTGTAAATAATGTGTTTTGTTATCTTCTTCATCAAGACAAAAATTATATAATTCTTTAAAAGCTTTTGCAGCACTGGCTCCTGATTTACTTAAAACACTTGATACTTCAGCTAAACTTATTCCTTTTTCCCCGAGAATTTGTAAATATTTTGTTTTATTTCCATTTTCATCAAACCAAAGATCATACAAATCTTTGCATGCTTTTGCAGCATTAGTTCTTGCAGCATTTAAAACACTCGACATACTTCTGATCCTTCTTTTTCTAGAGTTTTTAAATACAGAGTTTTATTTTTTTGCGTATCAAACCACAGCTTATACAAATCTTTAAAAGCCTTATAAGCATTAGCTCCTTCTTTACTTATCATACTGGACATATTAGATTTATTCCTTCATTTTCTAGAGTTTCTAAATATTGCGTCTTGTTTTCTTCCTCATCAATCAAAAGATTATACAAATCTTTAAAAGCTTGTGCAGTATAGGCTGCTCCACTTAACATGCTGGATATTATAGTCAGATTTATTCCTTTTGCGTTTGAAAATTAATAATGAAATTACAAAATAATATTTCTATGATTCTTATTATGAGTTAAACAGTTTTAAGCCCACAAGTTAAAATAATTCAGTTCCAAATTTTTAGTTCGTAAATGCCTTTATGTTTATAGGTTTCTAAAAACTTTCGTTATGAAATTTGTGGATCTTCTTTTAATAATAAACAAACTATTTGCACCAAATGTTTGACTACGTAAAAATATGTATGCTACGTCGTTTACTATTCCCATTTCTAACGTAGGTTACATAATTTCAGATATAGTTTCCTACGTAGTTTAAAACGTCTGAGGATTTTCAATAGTGTCAATAGTGTTAATTACTATCCCCCGATTTTTTCTGGAATATCCATGGGCTTGTTAGCCCCAGGTAGTTCCCCTTTCGGCTATCCAATTTTGATTGTATTTCCAGTGATGCCACTAAACCAGAAGGAGTGGGTCGACCAAGTGTGATTTTAATTCCCGAATTGAATATCTAAACTCTGTTGAAAGCGAATTGTACCTATAAACTCCCACTTTACGCCTCGTGGATGACGCTGGATTTAGTGCTTAAGGAAAAAGAGGTAGATCTAGTAAACTTTTTGGAAAACGACCTTCTAGTATTGAATGGTAAAACTAATGATACCCCTGCCTGTTTCACGTTTCATTGGTCTAAAGAAAAAAATAATAGTGTTATAGATTTATACTAAAGCCTGGAATAACTGGTGTGGAGGGACAGCAAGGGTGACAGAAAGATGGTAGATTTGATGAAGGTAACTCATCTAGGCCCTGCCCTTGGGAAGGTCCGACTTGGGTAACTATAGATGCATCAATCTCCTTAACGCGATTACTAAAAATCTTTACCAAAAATTTCCAGTATAGGCTTTCAAAATGGGCATCCCTGGAGAAGGTTCTATATGGAGAAGGTTTTGGCTATGCAAGACCATAGACTGCCGAAAGTCTGCTTAACTAAACTTCATGAGATATCCACCATAGACTCTACCTATCCGGAGTATAATTGAATACTGCAGATTAGGGGTTTCTTTGTTTCAACTAATCTGGGAAATCTTTGGTCTGCACTTGATTCCGCCAATCTGACGAATAATGAAGAGATAATCCTGCAAAGTTTTCATAAGAATTTCAAGACCCTGCTTTATGCAAAATTCTGGACATACTAATTAGATTTATTCCTTTTTTTTCTAAAGCTTTTAAATATTGTGTTTCATTTTCTTCTACGTCAAACCAAAAATCATATAAGTCTTTAAAACCTTCTGCAGCATTAGCTCCAGCTCCACTTAAAATACTGGTCATAATGGTCAACTTAATTTCTTTTTCTTCTAGGGTTTTTAGATATGGCGTTTTATTTCCTTCTTCATCAAACCAAAGATTATATAAATTTTTGAAAGCTTTTGCTGCATTGACTCTTGATTTACTTAAAATACTTGATAGATTAGTTAAAGTTACTTCGTTTTCTTCTAGAGTTTTTAAATACTTCGTTTCATTTCCTTCTTCATCAAACCAAAGATCATACAAGTTTTTGAAAGCTTTTGCAGCATTAACTCCTGCTCTACCTAAGATACTAGACATATTAGTTAGCATAATTCCTTTTTCTTCTAGGTTTTTCAGATATTGGGTTTTGTTTCCGTTTGAATCAAACAAAAGGTTATATAAGTTTGTAAATGATTTTACAGCATTAGCTCCCGATCCTTGCAAAATGCTGGACATATTATTTAGACTTATGCTTTTTTCTTCTACAGCTTTTAAATAATGTGTTTTATTTCCTTCTACGTCAAACCAAAGATTATATAAGTCTGTAAAAGCTTTGGGACCTTTAGCTCCAGCTTTTCTCAGAATGCTAAAAAAATTATTTAGATTTAATCCATTTTTTTCCAGAGTTTCTAAATACCGTGTTTTGTTTCCTTCCTCGTCAAATAAAAGATTATATAGCTCTTTAAAAACTTTTACAGCATTAGTTCCGGCTCTACCTAAAACACTGGACATATTAGACAGATTTATGCCAGCTTCTTCTAGAGTTTTTAAGTATTGTGTTTTATTTCCATCCTCATCAAATAAAATAATATATAATTCTTTAAAAACTTTTGCAGCATTAGATCCGCTACCACCTAACATGTTGGATATACTAGATAGATTTATTCCTTTTTCTTCGAGAGTTTTTAAATATTGCGTTTTATTTCCTTCTTCGTCAAACCAAAGATTATACAAATCTTTAAAAGCTTCTGCACCATTAGATCTCGCTCCACTTAACATAGATGATATACTAGATAGATTGAGTCCTTCTTCCTCCAGAGTTTTTAAATATTGTGTTTTATTTTTTTCAGCATCAAACCAAATATCGTATAGGTCTTTAAAAGCTTTTGCAGCATTAGCTCCAGCTTTATTCAAAATACAGGTCAAATTAGCTAGACTTATTGCTTTTTCTTCTACAATTTTTAAATATTTTGTTTTATTTCCTTCTACATCAAACCAAAGATCATATAAGTCCTTAAATGCTTCTGCACCATCAGCTCTTGCGCTGACTAAAATACTGGACATAGTAGCTAAACGTATTCCCTTTTCCTCTAGAATAGTTAAATATCGTGTCTTATTTCCTTCTACATCAAACCAAAGACCATATAAGTCTTTAAAAGCTTTTGTAGCATTACTTCCCGTATCACGTAAAATATTGGCCATACTAACTAGATTTACTCCTTCCCTCTTTAAAACTTCTAGTATTTCTTCTTTAATTAAAAACTCTAAGAACTGGCCAAATGCAAATGATTCTTGTCTAACAACTACAGTTTTAGCAAATTTAATTTCTTCATTAATATTTTTATTTCTAATTTTCTGATAGCTAAGTCTACTTTGTTTTATATCATCAAAAATCTCTTTCATTATTCTCTGTGTGATAGGACCAACTTCATAAGACTCTGACCAACGCAAAGCTATTTCATGTAATTCTTCGTAATTATATGGGACGTTATTAAACTCATTATCATTTTTTATTCGATCTCTAATAACGCTGTACAATCCTATCGTATTGGGTTGATTAATAGCAAATATTAGTTTATTTAAAAACATCTCTTTTATTTCTTTTTCATTCTTATCAGAGAGTTTTCCTTCTTCTTTCTCTTTTTGCAAAGAAGGTGGAAGCTTCAGCAGACTTAAAAGCTTTTCTCTTGTTTCTCCCTCTGCAAATTGGTAAAAACCATTCTCATTTATGCCGGAACAATTTCTAAAAATTTTGTACTTTTTCTTTTGAATATCGATACTACAAAATTTTAGAGGATAAAAATGTTTAGATCGTCCTTGTTTTAAATTATTTTCTTCTGTAAGATCTAGGTCTGCATTAGTGTAGATAATAAAATATCTGATATCCTTTTCCAACTCTTCATTAAAAAGGGTAAAATGCTTATTAATGGAAAAAGGATTCTTCTCCTTCGTTTGTTCTGTGGAAAATAAGTGACTAAAACCAATTTTACTATCTGCTATACGAGCTTTTACGCAAGTAATTCTACCTCTGTAATTGATAGTAAGGTCATTGAAAACACCGTCGCCCTTTCCTTCAAAATTTATAAAATGCATGTGTTTATGTAAGAACATGTGATGCAAGAAAAGCATTAACAAACTGAATTCATATATAGTTCCTGGTATATAATTAACTAATTTCCCAAGTGGTTTATGCTTTTCAGGAGCTGTCAAATCACGTAGTACTTCCTCTCGTAATGCTGTATAATCGTATTGAAAGTTACTGCTTTTGTCTATTTCATTTTTAATAATGCTGTTCAGTTTTTGTCTCCCAGGCTGATTTACTGCAAATACTAATTTAGCAAAAAAGTCTTCTTTCACATCTTTTTCAAATCTTGGAGACAATTTTCTTTTTGTCATGATTTTTTGCACAGCTGACGAAAATTGTAAACGCTTTTTAAATTCTTCTCTTGTTGTATTGTCTTGTGAAAATCGATAAAAGCCTTGCTTTTTTGTATCGCCAGTTGTAAACAAACAATCCTTTAAAATTTCACAATTCACTATGCTATCAAATTGAAGAGGATAACAATTTTTAGATCGCCCATGTTTTAAGCTCATTTCTTCTGTCAAATCCAAGCCTGAATTGGTATAGATAATAAGATATTCTATAGAATTTTCTGAAGTTTTTACATCAGAGATTTGATGCTGAACAAAACTATTGAAGTACGTATTGATAGAAAAACTGCGATTTACCTTAGTGAATAATCTATTATAACTGATATCATCTTCTATATGACGCTTTTCTACATTTTCAATTTGTATGTAAATAGACTTTTCTTCATAACGAAGAACAATATTATTAAATTTATCAATTTCAGAATCTCCAAACCCTAATGACAATTTAGGATATTTATGTTCAAACGTGTACTTTCGAAGTAAGCAAAGTATCGATAAGTCTAATTGATACATAAGCCCAATCAAACGACGAGGGAGATGACTCCTGGGTTGATTAGCTTGAGAAGAATTTTGAAATTTGTCAGATAAACCTTGCTCTGAGACGGCATGTAAATCACCTCCAATTTTTCCAGGTAGGTTGTGGTAGTGCACCTTAGAAACAGAATTGATTTAAATAAATTATTAATTAATAATAATACTCCTTGAATTCATTAATTAAAAAGACAAAAAAAAATAAAGACAAAACCCTCATGGGACACAATCAAAACTTCCATTCCGAATATGAAATTCTAAAACAGTTTTATTTCTAAGGCCCTGAAACGAAACTGTAATGCTTATTCAAAATTTATATAATATATAATAATCAATATAAAAGTAATGCTAATTACTGAACCTTTGTTTAATCATATGGGTTTGATATACAAATCCTGATAAATTATTGATTGAAAATAATTCATACGAAAATTTGAATGATTACAATCATTGTATCGAAATAAATTTTTGATTAAATGACCATTTACCATAAATACATTATTTTTTTATCTATAGATGTCCCGCTTTACCCCAAACCTATGCGTTTTATGGAATGAAAATTATATATTTGTTTCTCTTGATACACAAAGATCCGTATATCGAATGGAGTATAGTTTTAGTAAAATTGGCCAATAGAATGTTTAATGTCAAAAATATGAGAAACCTTATTAGGGGGTAGGCGCGCGAAACAGCCACCGCTGTTTCAAAAGTCGAGAACATCTCTAAAGGTATCTTAATTAATGTATTTTATTCTATATAAATCTATAAGATACCTTATTATACATTAATTTTTAAAAACCATCATGGGGAAGGGGGCGGCAACATTCTTATTCATGAAGATATGAAGTTGTACAATCTTTTTAATGAGACGAAAATAAAAAATATGGAAAAATAATAGTTCTATAAAGAATTTTTTTCATATGTGCTTTTATTGTAGAAAAATATGAAGTATTTATAAAAGAAAATTCTCTGAATTATAAGCCGTAAATGAAATTTGTACTATAGAATACATATTTTAGTTTTCCGCTTGTACAGATACATGATTCACTTATACTATCTAGTGACATATTTATAATTTCATATCTAACATGACATTACTTTTTATTATAAAGGAATCACTTTTGCAGCAGTTCTCTATTAAGTTTTTCTTCATGAAGTAACATATTATAAGAAAGTAGAAGAAGTCTTTCTAACTTTTTTACGCAAAATATTAAGTATCTGATCCGACGTGTTATTTTGGATAAGACCCTTGAAATAATTTGTTTTGTTTCCTTCTTTATCAAAACAAAAATCGTGCAGTTTTTCAAAAGTACGAACAATGTTAATGCCTACTCTATCTAATGTCTTTGATAAAATTTTTGGCGTGAAGAGTTCTTTCTCGGCTAAGAAGTGATGTAAATAGTTTTCTTTATTGAAACTAAGTTTATGGAAGCCTGTTAAAATAGAAGCGGCATTATTTCCTGCTGAATATAATATGATGGATAAATTACCAGGCTTAAAACCTGCATTATTAAAATCATCTAGAAGTTTTGTTCTTTTTCCCTCTTTGTCAAAACAAACACTATGTAATTTTTGAAAAGCATCTTTAGCATTAGCTCCTGACCCACCTAAAATACCAGACAAGTTACGAAGTGTAAACCATTTTTCATTGTCTTCTTCCTCAATAAAGTGCTCTGAATATCGATTGTTATTTCCTTGTGTATGATTCAGAACACTGAAAGTATTAGTTAGCTTTATTTCTTTTTCTTCCAGGGGTTTCAAATACTGCGTTTTATTTCCATTTGAATCAAACCAAAGATCATACAAGTCTTTGAAAGCTTTTGCAGCATTAGTTCCTGATCCACTCAGAATACTGGACATGATAGTTAAATTTACTCCTTTCTCTTCTAGAGTTTTTAAATAATTTGTTTCATTTCCTTCTGCATCAAACCAAAGATCATATAGATCTTTAAAAGCTTTTGCAGCATTAGCTCCTGAATTATTTAAAATACTAGACATATTAGTTAAACTTACTCCTTTTTCTTCTAGAACTTTTAAATAATTTGTTTCATTTCCTTCTAGATCAAACCAAAGATCATACAGGTCTTTAAAAGCTCTTGCAGTATTAGCTCCTGATCCCTTTAAAATACTGGTCATATTACTCAGCTTAATTTCTTTTTCTTCTAGGGATTTTAGATATTGCGTTTTATTTCCTTCTTCATCAAACCAAAGATTATATAAATCTTTAAAAGCTTTTGCAGCATTGGCTCTTGATTTATTTAAAATACCTGATAGTTTATTTAAATTTACTCCATATCCTTGTAGAGTTTGGAAATAATTGGTCTCATTTCCTTCCACATCAAACCAAAGATCGTATAAACCTTTGAAAGCTTTTGCAGCATTGGCCCCTGCTCCACCTAGAATACTTGACATATTAGTCAGCCTAATTCCTTTTTCTTCTAGAACTTTTAAATATCTTGTCTTATTTCCTTCTGCATCAAACCAAAGATCATACAAGTTTTTAAATGATTTTACAGCGTTAACTCCTGATCCTTGCAAAATACTAGCCATACTAATTAGACTTATTCCTTTTTCTTCTGGAGCTTTTAAATACTGTGTTTCATTTCCTTCTACATCAAACCAAAGATCACATAAGTCTTTAAAAGATTTTGCAGCATTAGCTCCTGCTCGAGATAAAATACTGGACATAGTAATTAGATTTATACCTTTTTCTTCCAAAGCTTTTAAATACTGTGTTTTGTTTCCTTCGACATCAAACAAAACATCATACAAGTCTTTAAACCCTTTTGCAGCATTAACTCCTGTTCCACTTAAAGTACTGGTCAAATTAGATATCTTAATTTCTTTTTCTGCTAGTGTTTTGAGATATTGCGTTTTATTTCCTTCTGCATCAAACCAAAGATCATATAAGTCTTTAAAACTTTTTGCAGCATCAGCTCCTGCACCATTTAAAATACTGGACATACTAATTAGACGTATTCCATTTTTCTCTAGACTTTTTAAATATTGCGTTTTACTTCCTTCTGCATCAAACCAAAGATCAAATAAGTCTTTAAATGCTTCTGCCGCATTAGTTCTTGCATGGTATAAAATACTGGACATAGTAGATAAACGTATTTCTTTTTCTTCTAGGAATTTTAAATAGTGTGATTTATTTCCTTCTACATCAAACCAAAGATCATATAAGTCTTTAAAAGCTTTTGCAGCATTTCTTCCTGAGTTACTTAAAATATTGGCCATACTAACTAGACTTACTCCGTTTCTCTTTATAACTTCTAGCCTTTCTTCTCTAATTAACATATCTAAGAATGGAAGAAATGCAAATGATTCTTGTCTACCAACCACAATTTTAGCAAATTTAATTTCTTCATTGATATTTTTATTTCGAATCTTCTGATAACTAAGTCTATTATTTTTTATATCGTCAAAAATCTCTTTCATTATTCTCTGTGTGATAGGACCAGCTTCATGAGACTCTGACCAACGTAAAGCAATTTCATGTAATTCCTGGTAATTATATGGAACGTTATTAGAATTATCGTTTTCTATTCGCTTTCTAATGACGCTATTCAATCCTGTCGTATTCGGTTGATGAACTGCAAATATTAACTTATTTAAAAACATCTCCTTTATTTCTTTTTCATTCTCATCAGAAAGTCTTCCTTCTTCTTTCTCTTTTTGCAAATATGGTGGAAGTTTTAACAGACATAAAAGCTTTTCTGTTTCTTCCTGTGCGAATTGATAAAGATCATTCTCATTTATGCAAGAACAATTTCTTAAAATTTTGTACTTTTTCTTTTGACTATCGATACTACAAAATTTTAAAGGATAAAAATCTTTAGAGCGTCCATGTTTTAATTTTTCTTCTGTAAGATCTAGGTCTGCATTCGTATAGATTATAAAATATCTTATATCCTTTTCCAAATCTTCATTAAAGAAAGTAAAATGCTTATTAATAGAAAACATATTCCTCTCCTTAGTTTTTACTAAGGGAAATAACTGACTGAAACCAATTTTAGTATCAGCTGTACGAGCTTTTACGCAAGTCATTCTACCTTTGTAATTGATAGTAATCCCATTAGATACACCGTCGCTCTTTCCTTCAAAATTTATAGAAAGCATGTGTTTATGCAAAAACATGTCATGCAAGAAAAGCATTAACAAATTGAATTCATACATAATTCCAGGTATATAATTGGCTGATTTTCCAAGTTTTTTGTGCTTTTCTACAGCAGTCAAATCACGTAATACTTCATCTCGTAATGCTGTATAATCGTATTGAAATTCATTACTTTTGTCTACTTCATTTTTAATAATGATGTTTAGTTCTTGCCTATTAGGCTGATTTACTGCAAATACTAATTTATCAAAAAAGTCTTCTTTTACATCTTTTTCAAATCGCGGAGACAATTTTCTTTCTGTCATCACTTTTTGCATAGCTGATGAAAATTGCAAACGCTTTAAAAATTCTTCTTTTGTTGTTTCGTCTTGTGAAAATCGATAAAAGCCTTGCTTTTGTGTGTCATCAGTTGTGAACAAAAAATCCTTTAAAATGTCACAATTTACGATGCTATCAAATTTAAAAGGATAAAATTTTTTAGATCGTACTTGTTTTAATCTCATTTCTTCTGTAAAATGTAAGCCTGAATTTGTATAGACAATAAAATATTCTATAGAATTTGTTGGATTTTCTGCTTTAGAGATTTGATGCTGAACAAAACTATTAAAGTAAATATTAATAGAAAAACTTCGATTTGCTCTAGTAAATAATCTGTCATAACTAATATCATCTTCAGTATAACGTTTTTCTACACTTTCAATTTGTATGTGAATAGACTTTTCTTTATAACGAAGAACAATATGATTAAATTTATCGATTTTAGAACCTGCAAACCCTAATGACAATGAAGGATATTTCTTTCGAAACGTATACTTTCTAAGTAAGCAAAGTATCGATAAGTCTAATTGATACATTAGTCCAATCAAACGATGAGGGAGATGACTTCTGGATTGACCTATTCTTGCAGGTAGGTTGTGGCTCCTATTATGATTTATAACAACATTATCACATCCAGTCACGAAACAACTGCTCTGAAAAATTAAAATACACTTTGACTTCGAAATCGCGTTTGATAATTAATAATGGAATCATAAAACAATATTTCTATGATTCTAATTAGAAGTTAAACAATTTTAAGCCCGTTATTTTAAATAATTCAGTTTTGAATGTCTAATTTTAAAATGGTCTAATCGTTAAGGTGTGAATTGGAAAAACTAATTGCTTTATTTCCTCATTGTGGAAGATGAAAATCTACCCATTTTCAATTTTATTATGCTTTTTCCGCAAGCTAGACATGCTGCGCATATTTCCATCTAAAAACATTCAATTTCAAACGTTTCAAACTTAAAAAGAACTATCAAAGAAAGGATTTATTAGTAACTCTTTACAAATTTAAAAAAAGTTTTGAAAGGTTGTTTGTTGTCTTACAATTTTCAATGTATGAACCCAGGCGGAAAATGTTACATAGTGTGAAATATTATATATAATCTTGTGCACTATAAATAACCTATATATAATTTTTCTGCCTGGGAACTTGAAACGAGACGTACAATTATTTCCCTAATTCTATCCAGGTCGTTATCATCCGATTATACCTCGGACAACTTCGTTAAGTCGACAGGAAAGAACCATGTTTCTCGCGCTTATGTGGCTAAGAAGTCTTCCTAGCAAGTGTGACGATTACGTCCTATGACGTAATGTTAATTACACTCGAATTTCAATTTAATTAAGTTTTTGGTTCTGACCAAACATTTAATTTTGGCCAAACATTTTCTATCCTTCGCGTAGTGTTTATTTTGTTTCTAACGTAATTTTAAAAGAAAGCTTGACTTTTTCCCCATTGAAAACAATGTCGATATAATGAGACTACCAATAGTTATACCAGTACACCGACGGGCGCTGATTCATTCAAATCCAATTAATTAAAAAATACTTTTGATTGGTGCAGAAACTTTCCAAAAATTACGTTGAGGTGTTCTAGATGCATCGAAAAATTGTTTATGTAGTTATAAGCAAATGAGGGACAAACATTTTCTTAAGGGACGTTCCAACTTTTTGACTCCCTTCCCCTCCGTAACGCATCTCCGAGGTTTTCCTATGTTTTCACCATTACCGCAACATAAATAAGAACCCCCCTCCATCCACCCACTAAGTATTGATATGTAATTTGTAAACGCTACCTAATTAGAATCAATATTTAATAAATTTAGACATGTATTTTCCGGTGTAAATTTACGAATTAACACAATAAAAGGGGGTGAAAAGGGGTGAAAAAAAAGTTACGTATATAGTGAACGTCCCTTAAAAACATGTTTGTTCCCTAATTTCTTTATACCGGGTGGCCATAATCTCTGACGCAGATACGTTTATTTCTTCGTTATAAATTACCCGCTTAAACCTATTGTGCCTGCGCATTTTGAAAACCCACTCATTGTTCGACTTGTGAGCTATCTTTAATTTTACCAGGGATGTCCTTTGATTGTGCTATTTTATTATGAATATCTAGGCTAAGTCGTACTACTATACTATTTAAATTTGATATTTCCCTATATGCGAAATAAGTGCATGCACCATCTAATTGAATGATTTGCACAGCTCAGCGGACGAATATGCAAATTACTATTTGTAATTCGTAGATTAATTTATTCTTATCAGCTGTTATTTAATTGTACTAATTAAGAAGAGCAAACACAATATAATACAATACAATATTTCACATACATGTTAATTTACCGAATTAGTATTAATATAATTTTTATTTTACCGAATTACTATTAACATAATATTCATCTTATCGAATTACTATTAACATAATTTTTATTTTATCCAAATAACCATTTCCCTTGACATACGTTCTAATATATATTTACCGAATTGTCATTTTTCATCATTTTTATTCTTGCCGAATGGTCACTTCACATAAATTTCATTTTTCATAAAAATTACGGCAGCATAAGAATAATGGCACTAAATTCAAATCAGCCAATCAGTTAATTTGAATTTCTGATTGGCTAATTTTAATTTTGCGCTACCATTTTTATGCGGTCGCCATATTAATGAAAAATGAAATTTCTGTTCATGGCTATTCGGTTTTGGAATTCGGAATAATAAAATGTATGTCAAATCATGATAATAAAAGTTATGTTAAAGAGTAATTCGGAGGAATCAAACTTATGTCAAAGGGTTATGCGGCCAAAAAGAAAGATACGAAATAGCAATTCGGAAAAACAACAATCCTGCCAAACAGTAATTTGGAATAGTAAAAATCATATCAAGTAGTAATTCGAAACAATAAAAATGATGGCAACTTAAAATTGTTTAACTGTTAAGGCTTTCAATTTGAAATAAAATAATTATACAATATACAGGTATTGTATAGTTTAAGATCGAAAATTATTGTAAAATTTTGAATTTTAAAACATACGATTTTGAAAGCTGCAGTTGAAAAACGTTTCGATCGGCCTCCGTTAAAATAAGGAGAGATACACTTTTTTGGCTCAAGTGTAAAAATTGTATGTCCCCTTATTCGATCCGGATTCACAATTTTGAATATTTTATTTTAAAAGCTTGAATTGAAAAACTTGAAATGAACAGAAATTTGTTCTTGATTTAAGGCGACATGATTTAGAGAAGAACTTATGTAGCCTCAGAAATATTTGAAAATTCGTGACGGACAAACCCGATGTGTTGAAAGACTTTGCTGGAAGAATAATTCGATGAAAATGAATAACTAAACTTACTTTTACGTTTTCGGGATCGCTGCAAGGAGACTTCGTCTCAATATTCATGACCACCCCAGGCGTCACAGAAATTTCAGCAGATTTTTCTTCTTTAACAACATATATTTCCCTCGATTCCTCCTTATCTGCATTAAAATTCTCAACATTGCTTCTCTGCATCTCTAGATATTTATTCTTTGATTGTTTCCACTCTCTCTTCCCCATGATTTCTATTCCTGTTTCTGAATCGCCAAGATCCTCTTTTCTTGACTCTTCTTTTAGATTTCTTTCACGTTTCTTCTTCTTTTCCTTCTTCACTTTGACCTTATCAGAAGGAATTTCCTGTATCGACTCAGAATCGGATTCCTTTTCTTTTTTCAACTCCACATTTATGTTTCTACAATTTTTGCCTTGATCATTCGCTCCAGCCGTAGAATCGCTTATCTTTCGTTTTTTTAGATTGTTGCACATTTCTTCTTCAGGTAGGGTTTTCATTTTTTGAACTGATTGTTTTGTTGACTGTGATTCGAAAGCTTCATGTTTTATTTTCTTTCTTTTTTTATCAGATTCGACTGCAGATGAATCATTAGGTTCGTAATTTCCGTCCGACGCATTCAAACTCTCTGCATTTCTTCCCTTTCGTTTCTTGCTTTTATGTTCTTTCTCCTTTTTATGATTTTTTGGTACAAAGTCAGATGGGTCCCTGTCTGTACCACTATCGTCTCTTTTATTTTGGTTATTCTTCCAATCTGCAACTCCTTCATCTGCTGATGCAGTTAAGTCGATAGAAATCAGCTTCTTCTTCTTCTTTTTCTTTCCATTTTCTGGAACTTGTGATCTGATATCCTTCATTGAATCGGACTCTACGCAGTTTTCACTTTCCACTTCCTTTTCTTTCATTTCTTTCTTTATAATAGGCTTTTTTGCAATCTGTTCATCGCAATCTTTAAGAGTGGTAATACTCAGAAGGGAATTTGGAGATGTATGAGAGGATACTCTGCAGCCTTTTCTTCTAAACACCTGAAACAATAAATATTTTCCATCGATGAACTAACGTCATGATCTAGGAAAGTTGTAGACAACAATCGTAAATTTACAGCACGCAATCTGTAAAACCTCATCTTTAATTAAGGCTAATAAAACTTTAAAAAATCTTCCCGGGTTCCAGAGATGTGCCCAAAAATTAAAAATAGTGCAATTCAGATGATGATTTGTCAAATTGTACAATACTCGAATGCCATAATGAAGACATTTATGAATTAAATAATAAAATGTCCTGATAGATTATTTATTGAAAATAATTCACACAATAATGAAATGATTAAAAAAATGTATAGAAAAACATTTTTGAGTGAATGACTAATTGCCGTAATACTGGGCTAAGGAAGACATATGTGCTAAATCGGGACATTTATTTTTATTAACTATTAATGTATTTCAGTCCGATTCATACCGCAAGATACCTCACTGTACACTGATGAAAAAATGGGGGACGGCCCCCTTGTTATTTATAAAATATGAAGTTGCCTTTTTAATTAGACGAAAATAAAGAATAACGGAAAATAAATAATTTCTTTTTGAAAATGTGCTTTTATTGTACAAAAATGTGAAGCATGTATACAAGAAAATTGTCTTAATGACTAGTCGTAAAACAAATTTGTACTATTAAACTGGAAAACAGTTAATCCCAGAACAAACTATCGCATACATACTTTTTAGATTTTCCTATACACGCAAATACAGTTAATAGATCTGTGTAAATTACCGCCTATAACAATATCCAGAAGTAATTAAAAAATAACAAATGTAGGGTACTTCGGGTCGCACGCTTCCATGATCCACGTGTGCCATCTGTATATTTATATCTAATGTCATTACTATTTATTACAAGGACATCACTTTAGCATCAGTTATCTATTAATATTGTCTTCATGAAGTGATATATCATTAGAAAGTAAGAGTTTCTCTAGCTTTTTCAAATAAGGCGTCGTCCATAAATTACGTCAATTACGGATAACGCCTAATATATTTCGTATATCACGACAACTATTTTCCACAAGATTGTTCCAATATTTTGTAGGGTTTCCTTCCCTGTCAAAACAAAGATCATGCAATTTTTTAAAAACAGGCCCAATATTAATTCCTACACCGCGTAATATCATACATAATTTTTTAAGCCTCAAAACTTCTTCCTCTACTAAGAAATGATTTAAATAATTCTCTTTGCCAAAACAAAGTTTATGGAAGTTTCTTAAAATAGAAGCGGCATTATTTCCTCCTAAACATAATATATTGGATAAATCACTTGAGGTAAAACCTGCATTATAAAAATCATCTACAAGTTGTGTTCTTTTTCCTTCTTCGTAAAAACAAACACTATGCAATTTTTCAAAAGCATCTTTAGCATTAGTTCCTGACCCACCTAATATAGAGGACAAGTTATGCAGCGTGAAACATTTTTCCTCTTCTTCTTCCTCAATAAAGTGCTTTAAATGCTCTTTGTTATTTCCTTGTGCATCAAAGAAAGTATTATACAATTCTTTGAAAGCTGTAACAGCACTAGCTCCTGCTCCATTTAGAATACTGGACATTATTGTTAAATTTACTCCTTTTTCTTCTAGAGTTCTTAAGTAATTTGTTTCATTTCCTTCCACGTCAAACCAAAGATCATATAAGTCTTTAAAAGCTTTTGCAGCATCAGAACCTGAACCCCGCAGAATACTAGACACATTAGTTAGTTTAATTTCTTTTTCTTCTAGGCTTTTTAGATATTGTGTTTTATTTCCGTTTGAATCAAACAAAAGATTATATAAGTTTTTAAAAGCTTTTGCAGCATTAGCTCCTGATCCGTTCAAAATACTGGACATATTTTTTAGATTTGTTCCTTTTCCTTCTAGAGCTTTCAAATATTGTGTTTTAGTTCCTTCTGCATCAAACCAAAGATCGTATAAGTCTTTAAAAGCTTTCGCAGCATTAGCTTCTGCTCCATGTAAAATACTGGACATAGTATTAAGCTTAATTCCGCCATCTTCTATGGTTTTTAAATACTTCCCTTTATTTCCTTCTACGTCAAACCAAAGATAATATAAATCTTTAAAAGCTTCTGCAGCATTAACTCCCGCTCCGCCTAAAATACTAGAAATGGTAGCTAACCGAACTCCTTTTTCTTCTGGAATTTTTAAATATCGTGTCTTATTACCTTCAACATCAAACCAAAGATCATATAGGCCTTTAAAAGCCCTTTTAGCATTACTTCCGGCATTACTTAAGATATTGGCCATACTAACGAGATTTACTCCGTTTCTCTTTATTATTTCTAGCCTTTCTTCTCTAATTAAAATATCTAAGAACGCAAGAAATGCAAATGATTCTTGTCTACCAACCACAGTTTTAGCAAATTTAATTTCATCATTGATATTTTTATTTAGAGTTTTCTGATAACTTATTCTATTATTTTTTATATCCTCAAAAACCTCTTTCATTATCCTTTGTGTGATAGGACCAACCTCATAAGATTCTGAACAACGCAAAGCTATTTCATGTAATTCTTGGTAATTATATGGAATGTTGTTATAATCATTATCTTTTTTTATTCGCTCTCTAATAACGCTATCTAATCCTACCGTATTGGGTTGATTAACTGCAAATATTAGTTTATTTAAAAACTTCTCTTTTATTTCGTTTCCATTCTCATGAGAAAGTCTTCCGTCTTCTTTCTCTTTTTGCGAAGAAGGTGGAAGCTTCAACAGACTTAAAAGCTTTTGTCTTGTTTCTTCCTGAGAAAATTGATAAAGACCATTCTCATTTACACACGAACAATTTCTTAACATTTTGTACTTTTTCTTTTGAATATCTATACTACAAAATTTTAAAGGATAAAAGTCCCTAGAACGCCCTTGTTTTAATCTATTTTCTGCTGTAAGATCTAGGTCTGCATTAGTGTAGATAATAAAATATCTGATATCCTTTTCCAACTCTTCATTAAAGAGAGCAAAGTGCTTATTAATAGAAAAAGTATTCTTCGCCTTAGATTTTTGTAAGGGAAATAACTGACTAAAACCAATTTTACCATCAGCTGTATGAGCTTTTACGCAAGTGATTCTACCTCTGTAATTGATAGTAATGTCATTAGATACACCGTCGTTCTTTCCTTCAAAACTTATGGAAAGCATGTGTTTATGCAAAAACATGTCATGCAAGAAAACCATTAACAAATTAAATTCATACATAATTCCAGGTATATAATTGGTTGATTTTCCAAGTTTTTTGTGCTTTTCTACAGCAGTCAAATCACGTAATACTGCCTCTCGTAATTCTGTATAATCGTATTGAAAGTTACTGCTTTTGTCTATTTCGTTTTTAATAATGACGTTCAGTTCTTGCCTATTAGGTCGATTTACTGCAAATACTAATTTAGCAAAAAAGTCTTCTTTTACATCTTTTTCAAATCGCGGAGACAATTTTCTTTCTGTTATCACTTTTTGCATAGCTGACGACAATTGTAAACGCTTTAAAAATTCTTCGTTTGTTGTTTTGTCTTGTGAAAATCGATAAAAGCTTTGCTTTGGTGTGTCATCAGTTGTGAACAAAAAATCCTTTAAAATGTCACAATTTACGATGCTATCGAATTTAAAAGGATAAAAGTTTTTAGATCGCACTTGTTTTAATCTCATTTCTTCTGTCAAATCCAAACCGGAATTAGTATAAATAATCAGATATTCTATATTTTTTGACGAACTTTCTAAGTCAGAGATTCGATGATTTACAAAACTATTAAAGTAAGAATTTATAGAAAAACTTCGATTTACTTTAGTGAATAATCTGTCATAACTAATTTCATCTTCAATATAACGTTTTTCTACATTTTCAGTTTGTATGTGAATGAACTTTTCTTTATAACGAAGAACAATATTATTAAATTTATCAATTTGAGAATCTGCAAACTCTAATGACAATGAAGGATATTTATGTTTAAACGTGTACTTTCTAAGTAAGCAAAGTATCGATAAGTCTAATTGATACGTGAGTCCAATCAAGCCATGAGGGAGGTGAATTCTGTGTTGATTAGCTTGATAAGAATTTTGCAATTTGTCAGACAAATCTTGCCTAGATACATCTTGTGAAACTCCTGATTTGGCAGATAGGTTGTGGATTATATTGTGGTTTGTAACAACATTTTCACGTCCTGTCAGGAAGCAACCACTCTAAAAAAATTAAAATACACTTTTACTTCGAAATCGCGTTTAAAAATTAATAACGGAATTATTAAACAATATTTGACAAGAGAATAAGAAATGGTAAATTCACTCCAGATGAATCCTCAATAATGAGAAACATGCTGTATCTGAAAAGCACTAAGGTAGAAGAAAAATTAAAATAGGCTCATACAGAGGAAACCATTTATGCAGTGTTTATGACATATTGAACACTTTAGTAAAGTATATACGGATTTTAATATGTATATTTTAAAGGTTACAAAATTTTTAAAGCGCAAGTTTAATCGGATAGAATTTTTTGTGAACCAAGGGCCAATAATCATATTTCTCGAGTCCTGCAAATGTTAAAACCATGCATAACTAATTTTTTTCAAGAAAAAAAACATTCATCATGTTTTGTTCGCTTACTCCACATTTCTATCATTCTAATTAGAAGTTAAGCCATATTAATTCCGTTATTCGAAATAATTCAATTTTCAGTGTCTAGTTCAAAATGGGAATATTTCAATCTAAAAGCATTCAAGTTTAAAGTCTTTAGACTTAAAATTGATTATCGGAGGAAGGATTTAACTGAGAAACTTTCCAATTTTTACAGGATTTTCAAAGCATATAGTCTTGCAATTTTCATTGTGTGAGCTTGAAGTGAGGTGCATGAATACTCCCCAAACCTATCCAAGTCTTTATCGACCGACTCTTCCTTGGACAACTTTGTCAAGTTTGCGGAAAAAGAACCAAGTTACTACTCATGCGAATACTGGTGAGAAGTCTTTCAGTTTGAATGCACATTTAATTTATCGCGTCCTATGTTCATAAAGTTCAAGAGTTCAAAAAGTTCAGAAAGTTCGTAAAAATATATAAAGTTCGGGTATAATCTATAAAAGTTACGTTCCATTCACAACTCTGAGCCAACTGACCCTTTCGCAGGAATTGCGGATACAAGCGTTTGAAAATTGCAATACTGTATCTTGAAGATTGAAAGACATTGAAATTGGAAAACTGGCAACGCCGCTGAATAATGACCAAGAGACAGATGAAAATTTTGAGATAATTCTAAACCTAAGGAGCTGCACTGAGGCTATGTTGAAGGCGGTTACCTCGAAGGGTTCACTGAAAACCAATTAGGCCTTTGTGCAAACTTGTTCCTTCAATCCTTCCTGAATTCCTATTACCTAGATTTGAAAGGGACATTTTATGGTTTTGGGTAAAACCCTACTTCAAAATTTGGAACCTGGTTGAAGTCTAAAATCTGAACGAAGACAGTACTTTAGTTATTCAGAAAATAGAAATATAATTTCAAAATATTCATGCATTTATACAACGTCGGGACACTCTCTAGCAAGTCTAATGTGACCAGTAAGGATGCTGGTACAAGTCAGGTAAAAATTGCTTCTTGCTCTAAAATCTGATGTTAATCACTGTACAAATATAAAACACTGGGTGCGAGTAAATAATAAATTTTTATCAAATGCACCATAGGGTCGACGAATTTCAATGTAGGCTTTGTATATATTATCCTTCCATCTCTTTTTGGAGGATTTAGTGGATTCCTTAGATCAGATCCTGCCTGGGCTCACTGAGTAACCACGATTCTCTCTTCCTTTTAGGGGCGAGGGGGGCGATTTAAATGCCCGAGTTCGAAATATAAATTCTGTTGAAATTGAAATTGTAGCCATAAACTCCCACCTTATACCTGATGGGACGACGATGGATTTATTAATTAACAAAAGAGGGGTGGATCCAGTAGACTTTTACGGATATAACGACACTGGTATCCCTAGAGAGAGATTTTTCTGTAAATTCTAAAAGCCCTCAGGTGGAGGGGCCTCGTCTGGAAAAATTAGTGTGGAGGGAAAATCGGGGTGACTCCTTTGTAGATTTGATGAAGGCCATTCGTCCAGGCCCCGTTCTTGTGGAGGCTCAGCAGGCTCTTAACTCCTATTTTATCACAACGATCCGCTCTTCTGAACAAAAGTGAGGCCTGCGTATGGACCGCGCGAGCCACCTCTTCAATTTGAAAACCAGCCGCCCCGTCCCTTCCTGGATCGAGAGATTACTCAAATCGACTTAAAGGCAATTATCTATCCGTGAATCATATCCTTATCTGGAAGTAATTGCTCAAAATAAGGGTTCGTACCAAAATGTAAAAGATCTTAGCTAGCCTCTATATCTATACCAATAGAACCTTAGTAAGTTATAAACCTAAAGGCGATACATCGTCGGTAGAGATTGAAGAAAATTGACTTGATTCAGAAATATTGTAAATTAAATTTGCTCACAGTGAACAAAAATCAATCGAAGGTCATGATACTTCGAAAAGGGGGTAGAAAAGGATATACTTTCACCTTGGACTGGAACCCGCTGAAGGTCGTCTCTAAATATGATTATATGGGAACGGCATTCATTTCCTCGGGTAAGTTCTTGACCACTTTCAACAAGAAGATAATTTCAGCCATTAAGGTAGCGAGGCTGCTACTGGGATTCTCCATGCCACTCAATCTGATATCTGAGCTGCTAAAAAACACGATGTATCAGAGCTTGACGCTAAGCTTCCCATATAACGCGGGCCAGATCTGGGCCTTGAGATATGCATAGTCCATTGAAAGAATCCAGACCACCTTTTTAGAAAGAATTTTGTCACCCATTTAGTAGATGATATCCCTAAGGGATCCCTGTCATGGATGGAAAATGTTTTGACTATGCCAAAGTATAGAGTGCCAATAGTCTGCCTTAATAAACCTCATGCGATGTCCACCCTAAACTGTGCCTGTCTGGAGTACAATTGGATGCTGCAGGTGCGGGAATTCTTTGAGTCAGCAGGCTTAGGATATACTTCTATGATTATAATTAGAAGTTAAAGAATTTTAAACACGTTATTTTAAATAATTCAGATTTGAATGTCTAGTTCTAAAATGGTTTCATTATTAGGCTGTGCATTGGAAAATTAATTGCTTCATTTTATCATCATTGAAGTTGAAAATGTACAATCTTAAACGCTTTAAACTTAATATTGACTATCAAGGAAAGGATTTATACCAGAAACTTTACAACTTTTAAAGAAGAATTAAAGGATATTGATCCTTTAAGGAACTAGAATCGTATCACTTGTGACCTTTTCAAATGCCCATTATGTAAAAAAGTAAACAATATCGCTAGGCCCCGAATCGGTCGACCTACTTCTTCTGGTGTACGAGGAAAGGTCGCGAGATGTGCGTCTCCGATTCGACTGGGGCTTCACAGGGTGAAAGTATATGAAAATCCATTTTGGTGTGTATTTTTTCTTTCGATCCAATGGTTCTTAGTTTTTGAGATATCTAGGTTTGAGTATTTACGCTCGAGCGTTCGACTCGCCACTGTAGCGGGTACATACAAAAGCGCCAAGTCCGGGGCCCGGCCTCTACAGTGGTGAGTCCAGCGCTCGAGCGCAAATACTCAAACCTCAATATCTCGCAAACTAAGGCCCATTGAATCGAAAGAAAAAATACGCACTTAATGGATTTTGATGCACTTTCAACCTATAAAGCCCCAGTCGAGTCTGCGACGCACATCTCGCGACCTCTCCTTGTAAGGCAGAAGAAGTGGGTCAACCGAATGAGGTCTACACGGAGAAAGATGAGATTGAAGAGATCGATATTCAGTACACAAATTGTTGAATGATTACTAAATTTCAGGAATCGATGCAGAAGACACGGGAAGGAATGTGAAACTACACACTCATCATTAAAAATTTGTATCTTTCCTGCATAGAACCTTATCTTTTAATACTTTGAAGTTATTGTATACACTTCGTACTTTACCACCTACAATTTAAATGCGTCAACCTCTGCACAAATGAAAAATTTAAGTCTCTCCTAAAAAGTGCGTTTTCTCAAAAAAGAATAGAAAGCATAAATTACTATACTATCTAGCATCAATAATGGAAATCTATATATCGTGCCTTAGTTGTCAGAAGGACGAAGTCTTAATCGAAGTAAAGTTTATAGTGTTCTATTGAGAACTCGACTGAGTTCGCAGCAGTCCAGTAACCATTCCTGGATGCTCCGCACTCAATAACGTTCGGGCAACACCGAACCGAAGCTTGCTTGTATGATACCATAAGGACGTTTAGTGCCTCTTACTTTAGCATCCAGAATACCCGATTGCACAGAGAAGCTGATTGCTTCGTTGGAAACCCAGGTTCAATTCTCGGCAGCTACGTTTTTTCATCTAAATTGACTTTTTCTGTTTCAGCAAATAAATATTCCTAATTTCATGTTCAAAACATAGTATATATATATATAAAATACATAAATAAATGTAAGTTTATAAAACGAAAAGTGAGTATATCAACCCGTCAACAGCCACCACTCTGTGTCCTTGTAAATTCTTTTTGGCCGATCATTCTTTGCTGTTGCGAGTATAGGACTAATTCCTACTCTGGACAGGACTCTGTAAAGTGCGCTAGAGTAGCCAAACCGTCGACGAACTGTGATCTCTTCAATTACCTAAGGAAGTTAATACCGCGATTGCACTAGAATCAATAGCCTAATTTTAATCTTGAATTCTTTTTACAACGCCACTTCAGTAATGAATACCTCGACTAGCAGCACTAAAGACCCAATTTTTCACTTCCATTTTTCTCCGTGTAGAGATAGTAGTCCAAGATGGTACCGAAGAAAAAACCCCTAAGCCCCTGACGCTTGGGTAGTCCCGTTGAGTCCCCTTGTGGGCCTGAGCGTGAACCCAAAGCCCTCTCCATAAAGAGAGGACCGCAGCCACGCTTTTGGCTGATATCTCTGACTCACTGATGCAGTAACTGCTAGTGTGTGTTAGACGTTTCCCCGCAACCGCGGGGCAGTGACAAAGGATGTGAGTAGCTGTCTCATTATCCTTTCCGCACAGAAGACAGAGGGGATTTTCCGCAAGCCCTATCTTATGTCTGTGATATCCGAGGTTCCCATGTCCTATAAATATTTCTGTCAGGACTTTGACAAATGGCTCGGGTCCAGTAAAATTTCTTCTTGCTGCTAGTTTGGCTGGCCTATCCGATATCTCATTGCCCTTGATACCGCTGTGTCCAGGGATCCATAGCAGAGTAACTCGGTTTTCCGTCGCTAGCATATTGAGTGCCTCAAAGCACTCCCATACTGATAGCGACGTAGTCGTTGTTCCATTCAAGGCCAGTATAGCAGTCCTGCTGTGTGAGCGGATACTGATGTTTCTTTGTTGTCATACTCCTTTGCCTTGAAGACGCACTGGAGTATGGCCATAATCTCAGATTGTAGAACTGTGGCGTAGGACCCCTACTCGATTGTGAAGCCCATTCCATTAATTCTACGATATACACCGGCTCCTGCATTCTCCTCGTTCTTGAAGCCATCTGTGAACCAGTTGTCTACAACACTGGGCAGGTGTGCGTCGCCGTTAACCCATTCCTTCTTCGTGGATAGGCGAACTCGATACTTCTTGTCGAAGAGATGGCGAGTGGCCATTTTGTCCCTGGGCATGTTCAGGGTCAGCCTCCTCGCGATGTCGACTGGGATCTTCACTGCTGTAGAGATCCTTCTGTCCTTTACCAAATTTAGTCTCCAGGCCGCCTTGGCAGCCACGGCCTTGATGATAAGATGGAGGGGCGCTAACCATATGAGCGCCCCCAGTACCATCGTGGATGACGATTTCAAGGCACCAGTGATGCCTCTTGAAATCAGTCCCCTGATCCTTTCCAGTCGAGACTTCACAGTGGACAGCTCGACCCTGCTCCACTGGACCACCGCCGCATAGGTTAGCCGTGCTCGCAAGATCGCAGTGTAGATTCACATAAGTGTCTCCGGCTTCAAGCCCCAGCTTTTCCCTATGTCTCTCCTACAGAGTCATAGAGTAGCTACTATCTTCTTGCACTTGTTTTCCAGGTGCTCGTTCAATAACAGCTTCTTATCCAGAATTTCTTCTAGGTATTAGGCTCGTTTTTTGATTTCCAGTTGTCGTCCTCCAAGTTTCAGTGTACTCGTGGTTTCCCACTTATACCATCTGGTGAAAACAACCGCGTCTGTCTTACTCGGATTGACCGATAGTCCAGTTTTCTTACACCATGAATCCACTATCATCAGTGCTTGCTGCATGACTGCGAAGAGCGCATCCAGATGCTGGCCGCGCGCGATGACTAGTATGTCGTCCGCATAGCCTATGACGTGGTGACCCTGACTCGAACGTAGATAAAGCAGTTCATCCACTACCAGGCATTACAGCAAGGGCGATGAAACTCCACCGTGCGGAAATCTCGAGTCACCGGTTTCACATAAAGTATCACCCTTAGTCGAAGTTAGATTCCTCTTGGCCAACATGTGGCACATCCATTCTACGACTACAGCAGGCACACCATGTGGAATCATGGTCGCCCTGATCACCTCTTCAGAAGTGTTGTTGAAGGCTTCTACAATGTCCATAAAGGTTCCAATCGCAATTCCTTTCTCCTTCGGTTGTTCTTCAACTAGATTTACTGCTCCGCTTAGGGCCGTCTCCGTCGAGTGACCAGCACTATAGGCGTGATGCTCTTAGTGAAGTGGCCTCCTTGACAAGATCTTATCGCGGATATATCTATCCACAAGTCTTTCCACTGTTTTTGGTAGGCAAGATGTTAGGCTAATGAGACGGAAATCCTTGGGTAAGGTATAACCGATCCTACCTGCTTTCGGAATAAAGACTACTCTTGTACCCCTTCATGCCGCTGGAACATGTCCCAGAGTCAGACTAGCCCTAGCAAGTCTCACCAGCGGCCCTATGATGGCCTCTTCAGCCCTGGGAAGCTAGGATTTTTAAGAATAAAATCTGGAACAGTCAGGTTATCTCTGCAATAACAGGAACCTCAAATGACAGCCAGAAATGTAATAATGACAAAATTCATAATGAAAATTAGATTTATATAACTTAATTCCAAGGATGAAACTCAAACACTCTCTTTTATAACTTTATTCATGACATTTTATTTAAAAATTATTTTTAGTATTTTTATAACTTCTTAGTGCCTTTCTTTACGGCCATGTGAGCGTAACCTCGAAAAATTTTCTCACATTCTTTTCAAACCCTACTTACGTTCATATATTGCAAATTTGCAAAACTGAGTATGATGCACTAAGAAACGTGGATCTGGCCCTAAAGCTTTTTAATTATAGAAAAAAAAATTTCTGATACATTTTTTCCCCTTTTTCCATTATTATAAAATTTTAGGACCAGAACTACGTTTCTTAGTGCAAAATGAAAAATGCTGCACAATAAATATTTTTCCAACCATGATAATTCAAAATGGAATTAATCTTATTTGGTAGCTTTAAAGCACAGGAGAATTAGGCACTAAGCTTCAAAAACAGAAAATTGTGTCTTAGTAAACTCAACTTTGATAATTGAATACATAAAAATTCCAATATTTTAAAACGATTTGAGTTTTTGATTGTTAGAAATAAATTTGAAATTCGGATGCTTCTAGTTGTTCAATTCAAAATATAAACTTTGTAGATTGTTGACGGTTTCAGTTTTGTCAATTAAACATTTTTCAAAGGCCAAACATTGCGAAATTCAATTTTTTTACTGTATGACTGTTTTTAGTGTAAATTGTACAATTATAACCTTTTCTATTTTTTGCACATTTCATTTTCCAAGTTGATATCAACGTTTCTTGAATAGTATCAATTCAAATTTATTTGGTTGGAAGGTTTTTCTCTCCTTTATTTTTTTATGTTTGAGGTTAAGAGAAAATACAATTCCATTATAAGGGCTTTGTTAGAAGGTTCCATTTTTATACAGAAGAAGGTAGTTAATCTGCCACATTTTGACTCTAAAAAAGAAAACTTTAACATTTTTCAGTGCCTTACTCGGTTCCTCAAAGCAGTTTCAAGTCTGGAAATTCTGTATTTGAAAATGTTAAAAGTTCATATTCTGGCCTTGAAATATTTTAAATATTATTGGTAATGGGAAATGAAAAATTGGTCCATTTTGTACACATTCCATTCTTTGCGCTTGCTCTGATTTGTGCTTACTCCTAAGCTTTCTCCTACGGTGAACTGTCTGTACTGATGATAGCCCCCAGTATAGTCCTCGAGGACCTCCCAGTTCTCCATGAGCCAGAGTCATGTCCGGAATCGTTCCTACGTTGCCGCCTCGTCTGAAATTTGGCGTTTTTCTGGCTTTCATGACGTACAGGTCCCTCCTCGCAGCCATCTATAAGGCACGCTTCCCTCGCTAGTCTATTCCGGGCAGTCCCTATTCCACCGAGATTGCGTTGAGGTCTCTAGCCTTTATTACTCATCCCTCGGCTTCCTGTATTATAAACTTTAGTAGATCCAGCCTTTTCTGGAAGCTCTGGATGTCCTCGTTCGGTGTGAGGAAGCAGCTTCAATAAGTTACTTCTCACTCTTGATCCAGACGTAGCCACTTTCAGAGCCGTGGCTTACGAACGGTAGTTCCCTTTGGATTTCGCAAGCATATGACAAAATATAACCCCGTCCCTGGTATATGTTTGAGGTTCAAGATCTCAGCCTTAGTCGTCAAGACCTTACACAGAAAGCATTGTGGTTCGGACGTACAAACATTTTTTGCCCTGTGTCCGCGCATGTCACATTTGTAACATAGGCGCTGCGATCTGGCCCGGTGCAGAATCTAGCTTGGTGTCCATAACCCAGAGACTCAAAGCATCGGTCGACCCATGCTCTTCGTCTAACCCTGTTGCTGATCCACCCCGCATTCATATGGGCGGTTCCCAGCAAATGATTGGGAGGTTGTTCATTCAGCTCTACAATGGCAATCACTTGTTTTCGCCTATTAGCATTCATAATCGATACCTTTGCGCCTCCTACTTTTGTGCCGACGTCTCGCAAAAGTGCTTCCTCTATGTCCTCTCACATGGTAACGCCGTCGATTTCTAGAATCTCCTTCGTCTTCCTAATACAGGCTTCTATTTCTTTTGGCTTCAGCTTCGACTTGATGTCTCCCAATACCTCAGAATATGACTTACCTTGCCTTTGCTGATAAGCAATAATCTTTGTGTCTTCCAATGCGCGCGCAAGATTCCTACCTTCAGACAAGCGTTCTAGGTGGTTAACAGCACCTGCCGGCAGGTGCGCGTCACCGCTTTCAACGCCTCTGTTTGAATTCCGTCCAATCCAGGGGCCATTTTGTTCTACAAACCGTTCATTGCTGCGAGGAGCTCCTTCATTGTGGATGGCGGTGACTCCATGGCGCTGGCCACATCATTGACCTCTTGTCTCACCGGGCGGGTGGGAGAGAGACTCAACGATGTTGTCCACAATCTCTGGTTACATCGCGCCACATGTTGAAAGGGCTCCAAACTTTCGTCTGACGATTTTGTAGCCCAAAGCCCAAGGCTAGTTGTTGACGTCCTCGGTGAGGTCAAGTCAGTTCTGTCTTTTGCTTCTCTTGATAGCGTTCTTGCCCCGTTTGTTTCCTGCCTACTCTGCAGGAATCTGTTGCGGAGTACGGGTATTTCCTCCGTTCACCAATAATTAGTGCATCTGTTTGTACGGGTTTTATTTCGGGGCATTGACGCATCGTAGGCCCGGTGGATGAGTTGCATCGTGGCGTCCACAAGCGTTTCCACTCCGCTCGCTTGCTCAGCACTGTCGTGTAGGGCGAATAAAGCTTCATTCTCTTTAGTTATTACACTATCCAGATACTCCTCGTCCATTTTTGCAGTGTTCCGGCCCAGCTGTTTACTAGGGTGTCTTTTAATCTGCGGTGTTCTTCGCAGGCCCGAACAAATAGACTGGTGATCGCTCCAGGTGTAATCTTCCATCACCTTCCAGCTTTGTATTAGAGGAACCAGACTTCCTGTTGCCAGAGTGATGTCTGGTGTCATACCGTTTTGCCCTGCTCGCCTAAAGGTTGCTGTTTGTCCTTTGTTGGTCACCATTAATCCTGTTCTAGTAGACATTTCCATGATACTTTTCTCCTTTGAATCAGGTTCACAACACCGCTCTTGCATTGAAGTCACCGGCCGCCAATATCATTTCCTCTACCTCTGGGATGGCGTGCTCGAGGAGATACAGATTTTCCTGGGAGTCAAGGACACTCTCTTTGGGAGTGAGGTAGCAGCTGACATAATTCATGCCTTTTCTCCTCACCCACACGAATCTGTTTCTGGCTCCATGTGTACTAACAGGAAATTTCCATGGATGTCAGGCTATCCCTTGCCTGGTATTGCTCACTTATGCTCAGCATGCCAACCTCCTTCTTGACAATTATATTCGTCAGAAAGTCGTCAGCCAATCTACTCCTGTTAAGATTCCCTTGTAGGACCCTGAACATTGGTTGTTGGTTTTTTCAAGTGGCCAATGCCTGTCTGAAGGCTGTGAATGAGCCCGAACCTGGAATATGTTTCCATAACTCTGGATTCTCTTCCCGTTCTGCGCAAAGTACGCACTGAAGGGTTCACGTGCAGGAGGCTGCTTTATGACCCCCTTTACCACATTTGTAGTAGAGGACGGTGCGTTCCGTCCCCTTGCAGCCTCTGGATTCGTGTCCATTGACTATGTACTGGACACGCCGATCTACTGGAGTTCTCCCTCTGATCCTGCTGTATATGTAACTCACTTTTATGTGGGAGGATTTCAACAGTTTGTTAGCTTCCTGTTCATTAATTTGAGCAATTGCTATAATCTGTTCTCTTCTGTTAAGGGTTTGTTATCAAAACCATGGCGTCTCCCATTATTCCGTCAAGGTCTTGCTTAAACGCATCTTCGACATCTTCTTTAGTGGTAACGCAGTCGAGATCGAGTAGCCCGAGCGTGACTCTGGGCACAAGATTCCTCATAGGACCCATGTCCCCCAGTTTCGTCTTGAGACAAAGTAAATCTCTTCTGGTGAGGTCAACTTCCCGACAAACATCAATAATGGATAACGCAGTGCTCTCGAATCGGCCTCGCTCAAGTTGGCACCCAGTCTTTCCCAGTATCACAAACAACCTTCTTTTCCAGTTTTTTCACATCCACGGCAGAAAAGCTAATACCGCATCGTCTTTTTCAACTAAAATAAATGGCAATCACACAACAAGTTGGTCAACTACACGATCACAATTATATTTCGTAGATTAGTGAAATTAATTTTTATACGTTAGGGAAAGAAATCTTTTCATGCGTACCATCAGGTAAGGAGTCCAACGTCACGACACTTGCCTCTTATTCTCCTGTATAGTCTTTTGACTTTATATAGGCGACATATGCATCTTTCACGCCAGATCATGCGTCTCCTATTGCGACATTATTCTACGGGAAAATTGTTGTAAAGTCCAGCTCTATCTGTAATGTACAAGTAATCATTATTGGTTGCATTTCTTGATATTTCAAATATTGTGATAATTATTACTTTACCAGTTTTCGGCCCTTTTCGGATCGCATGCAGGCAAATTCTTCGAAACGCCACAAAAAAAGTCCCTTCTTACTTCTCTTGGCTAACTCTTGCCTCACGCCTATCGTGGCAAGCCAAAGCTCATCTAAGTTTCCTGCCGGTGATTCATCGCGCAACGCATCTATTCGTGCGTCAAGAGAGTCTGCATTTGCCAGGTAATAAAAATAACGTTACGCACAGCATTAAAACACAATAATTGTGAAAATTTTCAAAATGTTTTCATGCTGTATGTGCGTCAAACGTGTTTTTTGGTATACCTGTTGGAGGCTGGGACTGCTCTCCAAATGAATTTCCTTATGCTTTGGAAGTAGCTGCTCCGTCGCTGACGATGCACGACCGTTTTTAATTTATGCGGCTGACAAATTTTCCAGTTGCAGAAACGCTGCCCTCTTTCCTTGTGTGACTTGCAATGTACCACAATTCTTCTTTTTCATTGAAACAACGTGCAATTTATTTGGTGAGTGATGTCAGTATCACTGCAGGTATCCTTTAAAAACCAACAAATGCTTTAAAGCATGTCCCACGATACGTAAATTACAAAAATTTTGTTTGAGAAACATTGAGGTCGTTCCTACTTCGCTCTTTTCAATGGGTTAGTCAAAGAAAAATGTTCTTCATCAAGCAAAAGAATCAATTCTCGATCGATTAAGAAATCGCACAGAGAGTCTTGCTTCAGCTTTTATAAACTGCCATGTTTCTCGTAGTGGAATGAAATCATTATTCTGTCAAATGACGTTTAAAGAAATTATTTCAATTCCGCGCGCTTGGAATAATAAGCGAGGGAATCACTATCTTCGATTTTACTATTACTACATTTCGAGCAAAGTAACTGTATACAGGTCAGGTCTTGCAGGTTTTCCTCGACGATGATATGGGAGTTATCTTTATTGTAGGTCATAATGATTTCAAGACCATCCAAATATGAACAACAAATGATTCTATTATGTTAAGGTTTATAGGTATTCATTAAACAATTTGGTATAAAGGTTGATCGACTTACGAGAATTTTGAAATTGAAAATTTCAGAAGTTACATTTAACAAACAATGTGAGGATATGTATAATTCTTGTATAATTTCGTCACCTGTAAAATCCTCATTACTTTTTGAGTTCGGGAAAAGGACCACTTGAGAATACTTTTTGGGAAACTATATCAAAAAACCAGTTGGAAAAACCAGCTGCTCCTCTGTAGCGAGATAAAGAAAATACTTCTGGGATTTATTGAATTCATAAACTTTGATATTCAGGGTGTCTACTAATTTGGCCCACGAAATTCCCGGACGATTCCCGGAGAATTCCCCGCATTTTTCCCGACTATAAAAATAAGGTTCCGCTTACGATAGAAGCATACATACATGCATGCATAAATACATAATTACATACATATTTTCAGCCAAATGCAATACTTTTTCCATTAACTGATCAATTTTAAATTAAAATGATAAATCTTCATCTGGAATAGCTGAATTTGAAACCAAAATGATGAATTTCAAACTAAAATGATAAATCTTCAACTGTAGTAATTGAATTTTCAAAACAAAAAGAAATCCATTTTTTTCAACAAAAACATACAATTTTCATTGAATAAATAAATTTTCAACAAATCCCATGAATTTTCAATTTGAAAAAGACGAATTTTTAACTCAATAGTTGAATTTGTAACTAAAAAATATCACTTTTCAACCAAAAATGCAATAGTTAAATTTTCAGTTAAAACAAATAATTTTCTAACAAACTGATCAATTTTCAACTAAAATTATGAATCTTTAACTGGAATACCATAATTTTCACTAGAAAAGATGAATTCTCAACTAAAAAAATGATCAATACTTAACTGGAGTAGTTAAATTTTCATCCAAAAATAAAATTACCTTTTTTTCCAAAAAAGATGATTTTCAACGAGATAAATTAATTTTTCACAAAGTAGTTAAATTACCAACTAAAAAGGACAAATTTTGAACCAAATAGTTTAATTTTTAACTAGAAAAATAAATTTAAACCAAAAATGGAATAGTTAAATTGTCAGTGGAAAAAGTTATTTTTCCACCAAACTGATGAATTTTCAACTAGAATAGTTAAATACTAAATAAAAAAGATGAATTTTTAACTAGAATGCTCAATCTACAACTGAAATAGTTAAATTTTAAACAAAAAGATCAAGTTTTAACTAAAATCATAAATCTGTAACCGCAATAGTTCAATTTTCAACCAAAAGATGAATTTTCAAACAAGAAGATTAATTTTCAACCAAAAGACAATGTTTCAGCAGAATACATGTATCTTGAAATAAAAAGAAATTAATTGTCAACCAAAACTTAAGTTGACAAATCATCACATGAAAATATTAATTTTGAACGAAAGAAATAAATTTTTAACCAAAATAAAGGAGTATTCAATTGGAATAATTACATTTTCAGATAAAAAGAAAATAATAATAATTTTCAACCAAAAAATGAACAAACTTGTTAAAAAAACAATTACATTTTCAAACAAATTTATGAATTTTCAATTAAAATTATGAATCTTCAACTAGTTAGTTAGTTAGTCTTAAAACGGGCGAAGAGCCCATGGAGAGATCGCCTGGTGCTCAAGCTATGAAGCCTATTGTGCCACACCCTTACTTATTCGCTCTCAGCAGTTGACCCCAGGCCTCTTGACGAAGCCTAGTATGTCGACTACTGATCGTGTTGTAATTCCCTCTGGTCCCATAAAATGGGCACCAATGATCTGTTGCCTGAGCCCAGCTAATGCCGGGCACTGGCATCATACATGCAGAGATGTTCAATCATCCCTGCCGCATCTCCTGCACTCTGTCGTGGGGTTATGCCCCATTTTCTGCATATGATAGATCAAGTGTTTGTGCCCAGTTAGAATCAGTACCACTCTCCTTATATCTTTCTTGGCTGAACCCAGGATTTCCCTGGCTCTGTTCATCCTATGGGTATAACCCACGATAGATTTCGCCTGGCGGCAACCCTGGACTTGTTCCCAGTATTCCCGGTGTTTTGTTCGTATCCAGCTTTTAATGGTCAAACCGAGGCAGCAAGACGCTATTCACAGTACCGCTTCTGGGCCTATATATTCACTTGCTGCACCGTGTTTTGCCAACTGGTCCGCCTTTTCGTTGCCCTTGATCCCTGTGTGACCATGGACCCATATGAGGGCCACATTGTTTTTTCTGCAATTTGGTTTAATGCGTTTTTTGAATTCTCAAACCAGTTCTGATGTTATGTCTGGTTTCCCTATTGCAGTTAGGGTCGCTTGGCTGTCCGAACAGATCGTGATCTGTCTGCCAGCAGCGTTTCCTTCTATTAGTGTTTCAGCACAGCGAAGGACAGCCAGGACCTCCGCCTGGAAGACAGTAGCATGTCGACCAAGTGATATCCCCATCCCATTCCCTCTCTTGCTGTCACAAATTCCTGCTCCTGACCGTTCCTCATCCCTGGAGCCATCCGTTTACCAGATTTCTCCTTGGAGGAGTGGGTTAGCATTTTCTTTCCAAAAAATCGCTGCTTGGGATGCAGACGTGGAAAGCTTTGGCTAAGTTGAATCGTTTTGTTATTTCATCTTGCCTCATCTGTAGAATTGGCAATGCGATGATATCACTCAGGAGCCTAAAGTGTCTAGTCCCCCGAGTCCATCTATTTTCTCTTTTTAGGCGGCCCGTCGCGTGTGCTGCTCTAGCGGTTATCGCAACATGTAGGGGTTCCTCAAGGGCATGAATCCTTTCGCCGATGTGGGCGTAGTCCTAATTGTTCCAGTCAAACCCCTCAATGCTAGCGTTTGTAATCTTCGCAGTCTGTCCTGCTTTGTTTTAAGTTCCGCCCGTGGCCACCAGACCACCACCGCATGTAGGAGCCTGGGTTTTAGGGCAGCAGAGTATAGACCTGCAATCATTTTTGGCCCTAGATCCCACGTCAACCGAAAGGCTCTCCTGCATATCCAAAAAGTCATGACAAACTTCCTGCATTTTGTCTGCAGGTGCTTTGTCCAGTTCAGCTCGCTATCTAGGATTACTCCCAGATATCTAACCGAGTCTGAAAACTTCAGCTCCCGACCGCAAAATACAGAAGTGTCAACTTTTGGAACTTCATCATTTCTCGTGAAGATTACCAAGTTGGACTTTTCCGGATTTACCGAGAGCCCTGAGCTATTGCACCAGAGCTCTAGGATGCGCAGGACCGACCTGATAAGACCCATCAGCGTTTCCTGATAAGCTATCCTGACTAGTATTACAAAGTCATCTGCATATCCCTGAGTATAATACCCTCCTTTATTTAGCCTTTGAAGGAGGTCGTCCAGCACAATGCACCACAGGAGGGGCGACAGAACACCCCATGTGGGCATCCCCGTGGAGCTGTTGCTCTTACTAGGCCCTCACCACATCTGGTTTCGAGTCTTCTCCGGCGTAGCATGCTTTCTATCCAGCATACAAGCTGGTCCGGCACGCCACATATCAGAGCCTCTAAACAAATTAATTCTGGAGGAGTATTAATGAAAACACCCTCTATATCCATGAAGGTGCCTTTTATTCCAACTGCTGCTCCAATTTTGCCTCAACAGCATGAAGCACAGTTTCTACCATGCAGCCTGTCTGAAATGCATGCTGCCCTCTATGCAGCGAAGAGGCCAAGAGCACCTCATCCCTGATGTAGCTCTCGACCAGCTTCTCCAACGTCTTCAGGATAAAAGGCGTTAGGACTTAATTGTGCTCGTAGGGCAATTTTTCTCATATAATGTAGTCAAAGCCCTTCGCAGAAAATCCGCGGCGTGCTCTAACTTATCAATGGTACCATAGCTTGTTGGAAATTCTGCAAGCCTAACTTTAAGTTCTTCTTAATATGAGTCCCAAAGTGTATTTCCGGGGTTTGTGATCTTGAAAACCACCGGTTTTGCTAGGGTTATTCGAAACTGAAAATGACAGTGATGTTGTCAGATGATTTTGAAGACGAGGCAACAATGGATCCTTTAGACACATTCAGGATTTATTGGACCACGTGTATTGCTCACCAATTTTTTTTTAGTTTCGCAGAGCCACAAATAATGGCAATACAAAGGCGGATGTCCAACCTCCAGAAAAAGAAAAGTAATGAACATTTTTTACAGAAGGGTAGACAAAAAGCAGAGCATGTCATTTTTGTCCCTGAAATTTGCTCTTTTTTGTTCAAATGAAATAATATCACAATGTTTCCTTACATGTGGAGTGATTCAACGAGGAATGACATATATTAAGTGGTTGAATACGCAAGAACAAGTCAATTGGTTTCATAGTACTTTCATGCACAAGCAAGCTATGGATGGATCTAAGATGCAGCAGAGGTCCGATTAGTACGATACAACCAAAGAATCTTATCTTGTCTCCTAACGAGCTAGCATGAAGGCTATATAGTATGAAGGAAACTCGAGAATGCCACAAAGACTGCAGGAGGCTATGCTGGTGACCCACCACCAGCCTTAGAGCATAATTATAATTGCTGGCGCAGTTTTTTCTGATTTGTCAGAAAATTAGTATGTGCTTTCTTCAATGATGTTTTATTCTATTTTTTATAACAAATGAATGATTTTATATAAAATCATTCTAGCTCATCATTCTTCAAACTTTTTCAATTCCTTTATGCATCCTAATAATAAATGTATAATGTGTATGATAATGTAAATGAATGTACATACCTGCTTCTTTATCCAAAGATAAAATCGTATTCGTATTCTGAATATTACACATCTTTCCATTGCGTAATAACTTCTTTTATTCTTGACCTGAATTGTACATGATAATGCTATAAATCTAAAGTATTGCTACTTCAGCGTGGAAGAAACAGATTATTTCAACAGAAATGATTTTGAGGATATAATCAAATTGCCATTCGTGTATAATATAAACGGGAATATTTTGAAGAATATTCAGTAGTTACGCTTGTATCGATATTCTTCACATTCCAAAAAAATGAGGATTATACTTAGTATTCTTTGTTTCATCGTAGTCGCCTTCCCTGATCCTATTGGTGAGAATAATAGTTTCTATCAGTTAATTTGCTTTCGTGTAAAATTTTCAAGATTTATGAGCCAATAATAAGGCAGTAGTGTGAAACTTGTGAATCGGTTACGTCACCTACACCAACTTGACTTGTTCCCACTTTATTGCTTCCAGATGGAAAAACAAGAATTATTTACGCACTGAATCTGTTGTTCCTTACTTTGTTCACGTTAAAAGTAATCTTTTTAACAGACAAGATAACGCGATTAGATTTTTTTGCTTTCATATGGAAAAATAATTATTATTTATACAAATAATCTATTTTACATTACTTTATCTGCGTTAAAAGTAATTCCTCTAATCTGTGGACCCACATCATCGCTAATAGTTTATCTTTTCACGGCTGAATGTAAGCATGGCAAGTGTTAGAGAACATTACTCTACATTGAATATTAAAATCTTCAGTTTGGCTATAACCGACACATCTCTGAATGATTAGTCGACGACCCGGATGTACCTGTCTTTTTTCAGATTAAGATTATATTTATTTTTTAAGTAACACAATTTTAGCAATTGCCATCAATTTACAAGATTTAAAAATAAATTTAGTTCCAGACTGTAAATAGATAAATGCAGCCAAAACTGTAGAAGCATGTGGCCAATATTTGTAATGATTTAGGGATGTGAATACATGAGAAAATTTGGTTGTGCTGTTCAGATGATTTAAAAAAAGGTCGCAACTATTTCATCCATCTTCTTGTGATCATTTTCGAATTCATATTGATTACGTTTTACTAATAAATATAAACATTTTCATTATATTTGATCAGAGTGTAATGATGAAGATAATTTTCAATTCTGTCTCCTGACAATTGGTATGATAAGTTACGAAATAGTTTGTCTTCTTTTACGTTCATAGCGAGTGAAGGAGAGTTGGTAGTTAAATTATATTTGTACACGTCAATTGCTGTATGTCTCTATGTTTCACAATACAAATACTGTAGATAAGAGATCTCATTAATATTAGTTTACCTTGAGAGTCTCAGATCATTAATAATACACGTGTCTGAAAACGTCTGGAAAAAAATTATTTTTGGTCTTCATACAGTTGTCATTCCGGAATTATTTTACATGGAATTAAAAGACAATTCTACTTTCCAAATCTGGACTAACGACAAAAATAAATATTGAGTGACTGTTGAGTAATCAGACTCAATTTTTATTTTTGGAACTGAAATTTCGTCGAAGCTAAAAATACAAGATTATAAAATGCAAAGTCTGATTCCAAAGCTGGGCGCTCCATTCTATATATAAAAATCTAAAAGTAAATGTTTGTATTCAAAACATTTTTAATCTCCCTTTTGCGGGTTTGACAGTCTTCAAAAGCCATTACAAAAAAAATCTTCTCACAAAACTTGGAACCTAACTTAGCCTACTTATATTTACTCTCACACCTCCGTCTGTACTCTCAGCGAATACGAAAGCCCTACATCTAAACCACTTCATTCTCTTTCCGTTTTTCTACAGTCATAAACTCTCCCTTTACCCTAACTGACAGATTGTCCAGTTACAAGTTACAAAGCTCAGCTTATTGTCTCTAACCTACTTTCCCTTTCCTCGCTCTTTTCGCTTTACCTTACTCAACTAGCTGTAACAAGTTCTCCCTCCTCCTAATCTGTCAGAATGAAATTTTTCCTTGCTTACGGCTTTTTATTCTCTGATGTACATCACATCCCAACCCACACTGCACACCATTCCTTTCCAACACATACACTTTCACAAAACACCAACCACCTTGCTCTGCTTTTCACATTGACATTTTCACCACTCTCAGCTTCTTCCATCTCTTCTTTTGCTAGTGGTCCTCTTCTTTCTCCTCCAGCCGAATTACCTCCATTCTGCCTTCCTTCTCGTTCCATTTCCAGATTGTCTCCCCTACTTTTGCCTTCATATACTTGATTCGCATCTCGACACCTGCCCGTTAAAACCTTTCATTCTCTCTTCGAAGCCAATCTTCCACTAACTCCTCTCGCTTTATATAATCCTGCTCAATCCATAAGCCTGATTACTTAAGCTTACCCCTAACCTCCAGCAACTCCGTTTTGCTCTCCATCGATTTCAGCTTGAGCATCAAATCTCCATCAATCTTCCAAGACTGCTCTACTTTCGCCACCCTCTAAGTGCATGCCGTTAGACTCCTCACTACACTCAGCACCTCGAAGTCGTCTCCACTGACCCCCAGGACCTTCAAGTTTCTCCTTTCTCCGCTCTGGCCTCCTTCTCTGCCACCCACTCTTCCTTTTCGAAAGTCCTTGGAGGATTCCTCCATGTGCTCTCATTCTCCTCAGTCTTCCAGCTCTCATCTTTCTTCTCTGTCTCACTTCCCCTTGGAGACTACTCTCCCCCTTTCTTCGGTTCCACTAACCTCAACTTCTTCATTAACCCTTCGACTTTCAGGTTGAGCCCCTGGATGCTCAGATGCATCTTCGATATCGCCTCCATCAACTTCTCCCTTTCTCTCTTGCTCTCCAGGTTCGCTTGTTCCCTCTCTTCCTCCTATTCCACTTTGATCACCTCCCACCATCTTTTCATAGTCTTCTTCTTGTCACCGTCATCACTCATCACGCTATTCGGCTGATGCTAACAACTCGGTCTCTCCCCTCGCTTTCTCACTTTTTCCGCGCGCTGTGACTTCCCTCTCACTCTCTTCTTCTCCACCACTGTAGACACCGCTGTAATCAAGCTACCGTCTCATCAAAGCTGACGCTCTTTCCACGAAAGCTTCAAGCACCTTTTCTTCTTACCTTTTCGGTTCTATCCGTAACCTCAAAATTCACATGTGCTGATTTTTACTTCGCTGTTTACACCTTCTCCACAGATTCGGCTTCCACACATTCAATTCCACCTTTTTCCCAATCACTGCCTCTTTGTTTCTTTACATCACCAGTACACTTATACTTTCATTACCGTCCTTCTCTTGCCAAAATGCTTCACCGATCTTACAAACGTCTACTCGTCTCCATACCCGAACCGGAAGCTTATTCTTCCTAACTCATAATAGTTAAACTTCGGCTTCTGGTGAAAACTAGAATTTTTTGATTATGGTGTATAAATGTCTACAGATTTTTCGAAATTAATATTTTCCTTCAGACCATTGTTTATTTAGACTTCAAACAGTAACCTTCCTGGTGAAAACAAAATTTTTGCCAGCGTGGGAACAGCTGGGAATTTTTAAGACCAGTTTAAGTTTTACGGTCAGATGAAAAATCGAATTTTCCGATGATGGCTAAGCGCATAGTTCCTAATAATATTATTAGAAATTAAAAATTATAGTTAGATTTTTTCAAAATGCGAAAAGGAGTTGCGTGCAACAGGCAAATCTTGAATTTTTATGTTTTGTCTAGATTTTAAGAGTCACATTAGCTCTTAATTTGATGAATTTCACAAATTTGTTGGATTAATGTTATAGGTTTGGCGATGAGTTCAACCCAAGATTTCAAAATCATGATTGTGACGCGAAACTGGTAAAAATTTCATTTAAACGATTGTTGAAGATAAATAAATATTGAAATGACGACCCACAATCGTATGAAATAGAAAAGCTGCATTGTCAATTATGGGCTATTGCAAACATTGATTTCCTTGAAAAATAAATATAATTAATAATCTGAAAAAGGTTCAAAAGAATCTTTTGATAATCAAGTCAATCACTCTGTTGGTACCAAAAACATCGAACACTTGCTTGTTTCATATATAAAATAAAATTTAAATCAGAAAGAGGATTGTTCAAATCGGTTAAAAGATTCATTCACTGAAAATTTTTGAACTAATAATTCTATTAGGGGTTGTCTCGTGGGAAGATGGGTCATTGTCGTGCATAGCTGCACCTCTATATAGTTTGAATTAATTAAATTAATTGTACATTGCAACGGAAAGAATAAGAAGATACTCGAGGAAACTTTACCTCATGACCAGCATATTATGACAAAAATACATTTTAGAATTTATAAAATGCAAAGTTAAATGAAGGGTGGCATCTCATAATGAGAGAGGGGATATTTCTGCAGAATTTTTTCTTTCCATACAAAATACTTGAGAAATCTCATATTCATGGTGTTGAAAGGATTTATTCGATATTGCTTCTTGTAATCTACTGAAAAATCGATGGGTTTACACAAATTTCAGAAATTTTGCATTCTGTAAAATCGTATTTAAGGTGGTTTAAGACATTATCTACGAGAACTTTTTTTAAATTTAGGTTCTGCCAATAGAATGGGTCAAGATTGCGAAGGTTTCGCAGCTTTTTAACCCGCAGAGGATACTATAATTTAAAGTGGGGCAGGATTAGGCTAAGATTTCGAAGGCTATGCCGTTTTGGGATAAATTGAATTAAAAATTAATATCCTAATCAATATTTTTAAAGAATCAGCAAAATAATAAAATTTCTTCATTCAATTGGCTATTGACACAATGTTACACCCGGGTCATCGAATTAACTTTTAAAGTTGTCTCGGCTATAGTCACAATTCAATTCTTAAAAAAAAGTTCCTGTAGGTGATTTCTTGCACTACCTTGTGCACAATCTGATGCACCATGCCTGTGCCATGCAAACTTCTTTTTACGCGGGTGGTTATTTACAAAAACCTAATCTTCATTTGGACACTAATATCAAATCACAGAAACTATAAAATACGTTGCTAAAAAAAGTTTATTTCTAGTCCATTTCATGCTGAAACGTCCAATTATATCTGAAAAGTTACGTTGTTTGAATTCGTTTAGTGAAACCAAAATTTCGAAACGAAGAGCTTTATAGATAAAAGAACAGAACTTGATCTCTTCATTCTAATACTAAACTTTCCATGTCTAATGCATCAATTTAATTTTTTTGTAGAATGAAAACTGTGATTCATTAAACGAATTGAATAACTAATATATAAATTGATTTCATATTTAAAGTTTTTTTTGCAGTAATAGCTCAACCAGTTAAAGAAGGAGCAGTTTTTCCTTCTCCTGTAGAACTCCATAATGTTCACTATCACGAAGCTACCATATTTATGCATCCTAATCGCATATTAACTCCAGGCTTACACTATGTAGGATTAGATGATGATCGTAGGCACATCATTGGAAAAATAGATTTAAAAAATTTGGTTGCATTTGTTGATCCTAATATAGCAAGTCGTGATAATAGATATAATGGAAGAGTTAAAATTCGTATAGATGGCAATAATGCCAACGTGACTGTACCATTATTAAAGAAAGATCGTCTAAATCTTCTGTTCCGCACCGTGTTCAGGTCATCAAACATTATACCTGTGATTGTAAGCAAATAATTCAACTGAAGAGCATATATTAGCATACCTCTTATGGAACATTTCCTATATTTTCAAAAATCTTTTATGTTTTTTTTTCATTTTTGATATTTCTGTGTATCTTGCAAGTTTTCAACCTTGCGTCGGTGAACTTTCTACTCATAATGGCTTCATTTCTATTCAAATAGTAGCAAGAATTACAACGTCAGCGCTCACTACCGTCGTTTGAGTTCATTAAACTGAAGCGAAATGGCGATTCCTCTTGTGTTTGGTGCTTTTCACTAAGTGCTGTCCAATAAGTTATAGCTCTTTTACAATAGCATAAGCTATTTTAGAGAACTTTTGCCAGCAAAAACAATGGTTTCTGTGTATTTTTTGTTACTGATTCCCATTTCTACTCCACTTTGCTTATTATTTAAACTTTGGCCGAAATACGCTGATTCATAAGCCGCTCCAAAATTTATCTGTAACTTATTTTATCTTCTGGTTGTTCTGTAAACTCTTTTTGAATAAAATTTGTTGGGCCTCACTAAAATGACTCTATTTTCATCCATAACTATATATAATAATTAACAAAACATTCATTCTATCAAGCATAGCGGACAGCGTAAACAGAACGGTTACACTATATTGAGTGACTATACCGGGTGTCATAAAACTCCCGAGAAGGCTGAATATTTCCTCAGGTAAGATATTGTTTGGGGAGGTCAAAGAAATTCTCGAAGTAACTTTCAACGTGGTATTCAATGGTGACCTTTATTTGGTCTTGCCGATGACCTTTAACGTTTCTCCAAGGTCCTCTTTTTTTTAGAAATTCCCTTTTTTACGTCGTCAATCGATAGAGCGAGAATTTCTATGTTCAAATATGTACCCGGGTTATATATAGATACATTGTGACCTCGAAGGTCACTTAAACTTAAACAAGATCTACATACCTCTGGGAATAGAAGCTTTTCAAATTTTTTCGTGAAGAGCCCTTTTAAGTTTTTCAAAAGATTTTTTTAAGATTTCAAAATTAGCACAGGCCAGAATTCACAATTGCCACACATAACACAAGCGAGAACTTCTGATCCCCCTCTGGATATAAATATTATACACTCCAAAAACGCACCCATAGTTCTGCAGGAAAAACAACCGTTACAGTTACGTATAAACAAAGGTGCAAAAACAAGAAACAATTTAGTGAGTTAAAACAAATTCACAATGCCTTATAGAACAAGACACCAGCATTTTCACGTAATACAAAGGTTCACTTAATTAAACACTTTAAAACTCAAATAAAAACAAAAAATTAAGGAGCGGAAAATTCAAACGTCCATATTCGATTGGCATGACAGGTTGTTGGAGTATAAAAAAGTTTGAGACCAGAAAAATGTAGTCGGTAGGACTTTTAATAGTTCAAAATAGATTTCTGTATTCTGAATTTTTAGCTCTGTGGAACGACACTCAGTTTGATTTCCTGTCGTAATAGAGTTACCGACTGTGTTTCGTCTTTATGTTGCGTCTTGCTGCATTTCGTTTATTACAATGATTATCATTAATATAACCTTTATTCCTTGGTTATTATGTGGACATTACCCGTGTGCATTATAAAAAATTCTTTGTTATTCAGGGGTTAGTGAATTTTTTGTAATAATTGTAATAACAGTTTTGACTTGAAATTACAATTTGTAATTTTGACTACACAAGCAGTTTTCCCAGTGTTTTGCGGCTCGAGGTACTCTTATATGTTTCAACAAAACATATAACATACCAAAATTCGAGATATTTTTTTCCAAGTATAGGTTAGGTTCTCACACAAATAATTTCCATACTGGTTTCTTTTGCAAATTTTTTAAAATTAATTTTATCATTCCATTTCGAAATTTGAATAAAGATGAAAATTAGAGAGGAATATGCAATGATGGCATGATAAAAATCATTTCGTCTTTACCAAATAATTGCCGCAATTAATGAAAATCTGAAACTTCTTTGATTTCAAGAAAATATATGCAGTTAGTACGTACATATTATGACCTTGATTTTTCAGATTTTTATTTATTGAGATTATTGGCTTAGAACTTGGCCAATCAGAAATCTCTACTTTGATTTTATTTTCTATTGGCCATGCCTAAGCCAATACTGATTCAGACTTTGTATCCATTATCACCTTTTAATTTAATATTTCGTTTTTTCTAAAGAAATGTGGCTATATTGACTCACTAGTTTATTGGCCACTTGATTTCAAATACTATTCTGACTCATTGGTTCACTGGCCAATTACTGCTAGTTAAGTTGATTGTTTATCATGCCTGCAGGGCACCAGATCGTTTAACACATTCAACCCCCAACGAACAAAAAGGTCCCGCACCGAGTTATTCAAAATCTGTTATTGATTACTGGATTGATAATTTCCTATGTAAAGAATTAGCTTCGAACCATTTTATCTTACCTCACTCTCCCACTAGCCCAACACAGAGAGGGGTAGGGTTAGGAAGAATCTGAGAAAGGATCAACAAATGTCATTTCAAAGAAAATCATAACCAATACTTCAAATACGGATAACAAAAATATCACTTTATTTCGTACGGCCATTATAGCCTCACATGTCCATTTAAAACCCCGTAAGAAAATAGAAATTATTAGTCCTAATGGGAGATATTACCTGTCTCCTTATAGCGCCTGATCAACAAGTTTGCAATCAACGACCAACCAACATGGTGGTTCATGAATGACGTGAAAGGTCATGTGAGGTAGCCACCATCTTGAATGATCTAACGTAAGATAATAGTGTGAATATAGAATCAACGACCTTTCTACATGGTGGTCCATGAATGACACAAAAGGTCATGAGAGATAGCCACCATCTTGGATGATCGAACGTAAAATAATAGTGTGAATATAGAATCGACGACCCTCCAATATGGTGGTCCATGCATGACACGATAGGTCATGTGAGATAGCCACCATCTTGGATGATCGAACGTATAAAAATGCTCAATTTCGCAACTAGACACAATGCTTAATCACAACGAACCTATAATTTTAAAATAACCCAGAACATAATTTTATTTTATTATTACTCCAAACGAGCCTATTTAACGTGCCATGTTACCGTCGGGGTCTTTCAAAATGGCGGTGAATTTACTCGACCTTAGCTGTCATGAGTCCGCGCCATGTTGGAAGATTAGACCGAACAACCATTGTGTAATGCTTTTCAAGAACCGACACCAGAACACTCCCACAAGCAAGAACCAATATTTCTAACACCTCTTTGTTCCCACCAAACTGAATGCACGGCTACACTTTATGCAATTTACACAGGCGAGAATGAGAACACATACCTTCAAAACTTCCTATGCTTTTTAATATTCGTTGTAAATGCGTCACACCCAATCAGTCCTCGACAATCTTGATAACTGGTCGTTCATTAATTATTCCGCACTAACGACTTTTACTAGCAATATATGGCGTCACGCCCAAGCAATAATGGTTATTGTCTTGTTACAAGTAATATGTTACTAGACAATGCACATGGTACATACATGGTGGTCGAACACTGAGTGAACGAGAGCGACACGGTCTACACTTTTGGCGCGTAACACCAAGGTCCGCGTGCACGAAACGGTACCTTGCCGCAGTAGACGCCTGTGAAGGCACGTTCATAATAGCGTCCTCCAGTAACTCGCCATTTTCCCTAGTCGGTCCTGTCGCAAAGTTTGTAATCTACGGCGAGCTTCTTCCCTACGTTGTGCCGCAGGCGCGACGCAACCACTTACAACGTACACATGACAAGAGTACGTGGCATCGCTCCCGCGATACGACGTTTTTACCTAAGTGTCCTCCTTCCACCCAGTATATGTGTGAGAGAGAAGGCGAAAGTTTTGTGTTCCTGAAGTGTGTGTCAGTGGGTCACGACTGCCTAGTCGTGATTGAAGGTCAGTGTGCGTGGTGCAGAGTCAATTCACGACCACCCGGTCGTGTTGTTTGTTGTTGTGGGTGGTGACATGTGACAGCCGGCCCTGAGTGCCTGATAAACAGATTAAAAGAACAGGTCGACGGAATTAGTGGTGTCATTTTAAAATAAATGATAACCCCCCTAGTCTGGTGACGGTTTAAAGCAGCGGAGTTACAATCTCAAGGCCTCGGGGGGCTTGTTTATGGAAACAGGCCAGCCCTCTCGAGGCTCTTGTCAAATGACAGTTCATGAATGGAGTCTGTGCTCGACCAGGTATGATTTATTGGGGAATTTGGAGTTGACTTTAAGTTGATTGGGCTGAATATTTAATATTCGAAAAAAATTCATTAGAATAATGGAGCTTCTCATAATTTAAATTTTATTCAATTTAATTATCCATATACCTCAAATAATTTTTTAATAAATGTAGAAGTAATAGTTAACAATGAAACTTTACCGTGCAATATTTCTTTTTGCTGGTTTTAAAGCTTCATTTTTTTATTTCAAAAATGATTATTAATAAAATTTCGTCAAAAATCACATTTTCTGTCTTTAATTGAGGCTTATACTGGAAAGAAATAAGAAGTGATACGTTTCCTAATGTACATTTTTCGGTCTGCGAAAGTTGGGATTTTAAAGAATAAAATCTGCAAGAGTCAGGTTATTTCTGCAATGACAGGAACCTCAAATGACGCTTGCTCTGACTTGTTCTGACTCGTGAGCTTTCTCCTATGGTGAACTGTATATACCGATAATAGCTCCCAGTATAGTCCTCGAGGACCTGCCAGTTCTCATGACGTACAGGCCCTGCCTTGCAGCCATCTATAAGATACGCTTCCCTCGCGAGTCTATTCTGGGCAGTCCCCATTCCACCGCTATTGCGTTGAGGTCTCTAGCCGTTATTACTGCTCCCTCGGCTTCCTGTATTATATCCTGGAGTAGATCCAGCTTTTCCTGGAAGCCCTGGATCTCCTCGTTCGGTGTGAGGAAGCAGCCACGGCATGCGAACGGAAGTTCCCTTTGGATTTCGCAAACATATGACAAAGTGTGACCCCGTCCCTCGTATATGTTTGAGGTTCAAGATCTCAGCCTTAGTCATCAAGCCCTTACGCAGAACGCATTGTGGTTCGGACGTTCAAACATTTTCCCTGTGTCCGCCCATGCCACATTTATACCATAGGCGCTGCGATCTGGCCCTTTGCAGAATCAAGCTTCGTGTCCATAGCCCAGATACTTGAAGCATCGCTCGACCCTTGCTCTTCGTCTTACCCTGTTGCTGATCCACCCCGCTTTCATACGGGCGGTTCCCGGAATATTATTGGGTGCTTGTCTATTCAGCTCTACAATGGCAATCACTTGTTTTCGCCTATTAGCATTCATAATCGACACCTTTGCGCCTCCTACTTTGGTGCTGACGTCTCGCAAATGTGCTTCCTCTATGTCCATCCTCGTGGTAACGCTGTCGATGTCTAGAATCTCCTCCGTCTTTCTAATGCAGGCTTCTGTTTCTTCTGGCATCAGCTTCGACTTGATGTCTCATAGTACCTCAGCATATAACTTCCCTTGCCTTTGCTGATGAGCAATAATCTTCATGTCTTCCACTGCGTGGGGAAGATTCCTTGTAGGTGGTCAACTGCACCTGCCGGCAGGTGTGCGTCACAGCTTTTAACGCCTCTGTTGCAATTCCGTCCAATCCAGGGGCCTTTTTGTTCTACAAACCGTGCATTGCTGCCAGGAGCTCCTGTATTGTGGATGGCTCCATTATTGACCTCTTGTCTCACCGGGCGGGTGGGAAAGAGACTATCAACGATGTTGTCCACAATCTCTGGTTACATCGCGCCACATGTTGAAAGGGCTCCAAGCTTTCGTCTGACGATTTTGTAGGGCAAACCCCAAGGCTCGTTGTTGACGTCCTCGGTGGGGTCAGGCCAGTTCTGTCACATTTCCGGCTTCATGTTACTAACAGGAAATTTCCCTGGATGTCGGGCTATATCTTGCCTGGTATTAATCACTTATGATTAGCATGTCAACCTCCTTCTCGACAATTATATTCGTCCGAAAATCTTCAGCCAATCTGCTCCTGTTAAGATTCCCTTGTAGGACCCTGATCATTGGTTGTTGTTTTTTACCGTGGCAAATGCCTGTCTGAAGGCTGCGCATGAGCCCGAACCCGGAATATGTTTCCATAACTTCAGATTCTCCTCCCGTTCTGCGCAAAGTGCGCACTGAAGGGTTTACGTGTAGGAGGCTGCTTTGTGACCCCCTTTACCACATTTGTAGCAGAGGGCGGTGCGGTCCGGCCCTCTGCAGCCTCTGGATTCGTGTCCATTGCCTATGCACTGGAAACGCTGATCTACTAGAGTTCTCCCTCAGATCCTGCTGTATATGGGGCATAATTTCTCAAGTGTACTCACCTCGAAAACGAAAGTTGTCCGATCGGGCTGAAAATTGGCCCATTTGTAGTCCTATTAGATAGTACTCCTCACACCAAAAATTAGCTAATTTCGATAATTATTTATCAAAGTGGAGGGGGTACAATTTTTGGCTTTTTAAGCAAGGCCTTACTTTCAAAATTTGTAACTTTTTTCCTATTGCTTTGAACAAAATTTCACTTGAGATGTTTTTCATAGATTTTATCACAAATTTTTCAATGGCCTTGAATATTTTTCAAAAAAGTCAAAATTTGACACTAATTTTTAAAAATCAAAAATAGATTTGACTTTTTTTCAAATTTCGACACTTTTTTTCCTTTAAAATAGTTTTAAAAGAAAGCTAAGATTTTTTCATATAGGACCCCCAATTTTCAGAGTGGCAAATCAATGTTTCTCAGAGGACGAAAGCATTTTGAGTTGAAGTTTTCCAGCTGGAGTGGGAATGAAAGTGTAGTATTGTAATGTACCTGATGCCATTCAACTTGTATACCAAAATCTTCTTCATGGGCTCGCAGATTAGCAAAGCTACTCTTATTTTTATAATGTTGCCCTGCACTGTCAGTGAAACAGTGGATTTTCTGTGGCCTGAA